>JAGFMF010011435.1:1531462-1696035 GCA_019455555.1 Galemys pyrenaicus
CCTCCCTGGCCGGCAGCAGGGATCGAACTTGTGCTGCAGTGGCTGCGGTTTGCTTCATAGTGCGTTGCTTAACCCACTGCGCCACCAGGGAGGCCCCGACATATGTATGTTTTAAGAAGTGTAAGAAACTTTCCTAACATAGGCAAGGAAAACAAAACGTAAGTAGTTTGGGGGGGCGTCTTCACCTGTGGGTCCGTGTGGATCTACTGTCTAAAGATCAAGAGTCAACACGCCCCTTAAAGCGGCCAGAGGTTCAGCGCACCAGTCATTCCACTGCCGCTGCTTCTCAAGGCGGGTGCCTGCACAGTGCTGGTTTTCTCAGGACGCCGTGTGGCCAGCACGGCCGGTAGCGCGTGAGCTTTGAGCTCGGGTCTGTGCAGCGGGCAGCGGGCTCAGCTAACACCGAGCACTGAGGGGTGCTGAGAGCAGGCCTCAGGGCCCCTCAGGTCCCCCCTCGAGCCCTCGCCCTTCTGTGATGAGCACGAGAGCCTCCACTCCGCCTGGCGTGCACCATCCCCACGTGCACAGAAACGTGACGTCCAGGGGGGCCGAGGTCCCCAAGGCGATCCCCTCGCCACTGACTTTTGAAAATTCACATGGCGAAGGTGGGTTCTGCATGAGAGTTGTTTTCGAGCCCCAGGCGAGTCTCCACGCCACCTAGTCAAGCACCACGGGATGGCCTTCTGGGCAGCGACGAGCCCGTGAAGAGGACCCTCGGACAGCCTCCACGTGCAGCGGCTGCACCATCACAGCCTGCGAGCTAGCGCAGCGGCGGCTTGGCCTGGAGACGCCTCTCGGAACGCGCTCCCCGCTGCGATGCCTGACCGTCCGTGGGCCAGCCTGGGCCACCTGAGCTCTCAGCAGAAGCCGTGCTCACGCGCCCAGAGACCCGTGTGTCCATCTGCTGGCTCGCTCACCGATGAGGCGCAGCTCAGCCCCGATGGACAGGCCCCCAGCCCAGCGGGAGGCATCCTGGCTGCTCACCCCGGTATCACTTCCCTAGATCCCCTCCCAGGCTGGCGGGCAGCAGCCTCGGCTCGTGTGCTGGATCCCGCAGCCTCTCTGCCAGCCACACAGTTAGAGGGTCAGGCTGTGGCCCCGGAGAAGTCAGCGTGTCCTTGGCCCACTGTCCACCGGGTCCTCAGGCTGGTGGCAGGGCATTGACGGATGCGCCCCTCCCCCTGCCCATCTGCAGAGCCCCCCACCCGCAGAATGCCCTGTGCCTGCTCGGACCCCACACGCACAGCACCAGCTGAGCGCTGTGGCTGCACCACCCCGTGCTCCAGAGACAGGACCAACACCGAGGCCTCTCTGAGCACCCCAAGACCAGCTTCCCTGCATCTGGCCGCAAAACATGGCAGCGATGGCATTTGCAAAGGGAGAAACGATTAAACTTCTGTCTCCTTCCCGCTTGTCTGGCTCCAAGGCCGTCTTCTCTCCGGGTGCTCTATAACCACCGTGCTCAGCGGAGCCGGCTCAGCCTCACGCACAAAGGCAGCCATTCCCCAGCTATTTTGAGCCTGCAAACCCTTAATTTTAGAAAGCCCCCTCCTGCGATAACCTCTTCCTTCTCATGGAGGGTGGCATTCAGCAGCACGAGCCACTTGCGGACATGTGCTGGGATCCCAGAGGCGCCATGTGAAGACATGTATCCTGCCTCCTCAGGGACCCCTAGGGGAGCAGCAGGTGTGTGCAAGTGCATGTGCTGGGGGGACCCAGGAAGGGGTGGGGGCTGGAGGCCGAGTCCAGCAGACACAGAGAGTAGCAGGAAAATGCGAGATTCCTAGACTCAACGCCCATTCAGTTTGTTCATCTTACAAACGCCCTTGGGGCCGTCCTTCCTGCAGGCACAGGGCCCACACAAGTCAGAAGCCCCCAAAGAGCAGAGAGAGGGTTCCGGAACCCCATTCCAGACCAGCAATGACCTGGGGTCTGAGGATGCAGGTCTGAGCTTTAAGTAAGGTCCCAGAAGATTCTGAAGGCCGCGGGGCTACCACCAGGTGCTGAGAGAGACCCCAGAAGACAGCAATGAAAGGCACATCTGCTGGCACCTCTGGGAGGCCTGACGTGCCGACTCACCCACTGCGCCACGGCCAGAGGGGGCACTAGACCAGCTGCCCAGCAGGGCCAGCTCCAGACCTGAAGAGTTTTCTACTCTGAGAGAATTTTTTGCTGCAAACCCTACTCACATGCTAGGTTATCATGCTATGTGGGTGCATTTACTTTACTGTCTGCAGGTGATGTTCTGATATTTTTGCTGTCCAAAACACGTTATTTTATCCCTGGCCTCATTTCTTCCATGGGCTTGGGAGCCAGAGATACACACTATAGCGCTAATCCACTGGGGTGTCTGACTTTAAGATTTCTTAATAGTATCTTGCCTTATCAATAAATGAATTTAGGATATTTTCCTGAAGTCTTTCCATCTGTAAATAATGGTTCTTAAAAACATAAGTAACATTGAAGTGTATTCCTATTCTGCAACTCCAGTTCAACCTTCTTTTTTGGGGGAAGAGGTGGGCGTTTTTATTTCTAGTCCTTTTCATCCACATTTTTTAAACATGCTTGTGGCCAGTGCACGCACACATCTTTGCAATGTGTCTCCAAGTTTTGCATGTTGTTACTTAATCCTCTTTGTTATTTTTTTAAGATTTATTTTTATTTTCTTATGCATAAAAGAACTAAATGCAGGCCAGAGGTGCTGGGGGTGAGAGGATTCACCAGAGACAGAGCAGGGAGAAATACTGAAATCCACTGCTGAGGGGAGCAGCGGGGAGGCAGGAGAGGTCTGCTGCGCCCTGTGGGTCAGCTCCCTGGCAGGAGATCAAACTCATGCTGCGGTGGGTAGCCGACAGCTTGACAGCGCTGAGACTTTAACCCCGGTGTGACCAGGGATGCCCCTTCTTGTTATTTTTATAAGTGTGACACTTCATAAAGTCAATGTATCGATTATGTATTAATTAAGTCAATTATTGACTTAGTCACTCTCCTAAGGCTGGATATTCCACTTTGGTTCCATCCAGTTTCTCAACTGCACAAACAAAAAAACATTCCTAAATCTATTTCCTTTCTGCCCAGAGAATCCCAGACACTGGCTTGCCTAGGGAAAGGAGCTTGAAGGATGGTGGAATACCAGGCTTGTTTTGGCTGTAGAGAAGCTGTAACTTTCATAAGACTGCACCTCACAAGTTACCAGTTACAGAGCACCTACTGTGTGCCACGCAATAGGTATAACAACACACTTCAAAGGCTTATGAAGGCCCAGCTTGCAGAGGTGACATAACCAAGGCCCCACAGCTTCCGTGACCTTCCGTTGTAGTTCACAGAGGGATGCAGGGCAGGGGTGAGGAGGGGGAGCCTCTGCCAGCCCTAGTACTATTTGCCAAGCCCCTCGCCCTGGCCTGGCTCAGCTGCAGCCTCCAGCCCTGGCCAATGCCTGGCGCCCCATATCAGCATAGCTGTGCTGCTGTGAGGCCCCCAGAACTCTCCCTCTGAGGGTCCCCGTACGATGCGGGTCTTCCCACAAGAGGAGTCTGTTGCTCAGGCCCCATGCTGGGCCACGGCAGAAGAGAGTACCCAGCTGGTCACAGCGGTCACGCAGCTTGAGCAAGAATGACACTGTTGTCATAACACGACACTGTTTCAAAAACACACTTTAGTTGACACATCTGAGCCACTTTGACTGCCCCAGAAAGATGGATTCTGCGATGCACTGAGACTGCTTCCCTTCCAGAAATTCCACCTCCTGGAAAGAGGGACACAGGGGAACAGAGACCCGGGCTTGAGACCAGTGTCCAGGGCCCAGAAGACAGCGCCCATGACCTGACAGCTGAATGACCTTCAGTCCAGCCACATGTCTGACCCTCCAACTTCTCACCCATTAAGTGGGAATAAAAATATCTGCTTTGCTCTAGGTTACTAGATGAATTTTAAAAGTAAGACTGTATGTAGCACATAGTAGGTCCTCAATAGATGATGCCTATTACGTTATCATAAAGCAAGTCCTCTATGACTCAGGACTTGAGCAAAATGCCAAGAGAGCAAGGCCTCCTTCATCCCATGTGACCTTAAACTTGGGGAAGCATGCTGCGCCTTTGGGGGCAACAGGGGACGGGAGCCTCTTCCCTCAGGGTACCCGTTTGAGGGGTGCAATATTTGTCTCAGTAAGTGCCGGGCAGCAGGCGACCCCCCAGAAGAGCATCTGCCTTGCGGGGCTGATGCTGAGGCTGATGTGCAGCCGGGCCCTGGCCCCACAGACAGTAGCTGATGCTCCCTGGGGACTGGAGGGAGGATGTGGGCTGTGGCCGCTGATGCTTATGAGGGTCTCTTTTTGTGATACTGAAAATATGTTCTAAAATTAGATAGCGGCGCTGGTGGCACTAAAAGCTACAAGCCACCGAGAACATGCCTTAAATGGGCGACTCTGTGGTGTGTGACTTACTTCTTAATGAGGCCATGGAAAGACAAATCCCCTAAAATAAACAGAAACACGCGGGGTGTTTCCGAAGCGGAGATGGGGGTCTGCCTTGCGGGTCTGCAGACTCACAGGGGGATGGGCGGGGTGACAGTGACAGACGGGCGGCTTTGGCCACTGAGACAGCCGCCATCTAGAGAGGACCCTCAGCCCTTCCGTGACTGTCTCCCAGCCCCAGCGAGGGCCTGCGTTCCCATTTTTCAAAAAGAGCCAAGACACTTGAGTTTTAGTTGAAAACTTTCCATTTTGGTTTTTAAAATGAATTCGATTTTTTCCAAGAATGCAGATGTGACTTCCGCTTTTTACTGCTCCATCAACAAACCCTGCCTGCACACCTACTGCGTGCCAGGCCCAGGACGGGGGAATCCCACAGCGACAGGATCTCGGGGACCGGCTTCCTCTCTTCTGAGGCAGCCGGTACTGTGATGGAATGGATGCCCTACTGTGTTCTCTGGGCCACCCCAGGAGCTGCAACCTCTTGTTGCCATGGGAACCCGCATCGCTGGGGGCAGCCCCGCAGAGGGCAGCACAGGCTCTGTCGGTGCATGCTGGGGCCTCAGCGCTCAGCGCGGCTGGGGTCAGGCCAGGGTGGGACACACCCTCAGGCCTCTGGGCCACACAGAGCCCCCCACATCCGACTCGGGAAAGACTGCGGCGCAGGAGCCGTCTGCCCGCAGGACGGGATGTCTGAGCACATCTCAGCGACTCCAGGCCCCCGTGGAAGACCCGCCTGGGGTTTCCTGGCCTCCTCGCCCCTCACCGAACAGAACGCCAGCAGTCTGGGAAGAAGCCCTCGCACCGTTTCATTTCATGTCACGACGTCTGTGGTTCCTGGGAAAGGGGTGTTGCCGCGGCGACTGAGAACGGGCACAGCTCTGTCACTGCGGCACTGCGACTCCCCGTACCCCAGAAGCTCTGGCCTCGCGGGGGGCGATGAGCCGGGACTCTGCCTGCTCAGGACGACCTCCGTTCACGCGGGGTGCCCACCGCCCGAGCTGGAGCTCTGGGTCAGCCACACCTGCACCCAAGGGGGATGCTCCCCTCCTCCCCCGCCCGCCCGTCCTGAGGCGGCATCCGTCAGGGCGCTGCAGGGACTCCCAGATCACACGCCCTCCCGCGCCAGCGCCCCTGCCCCCGTCCACACCAGCCAACCTGCCCTCTACCCTCCCCTGCGTATGCGCGGAACGAACCCGAGCGCCGGCGTCTCTTTCTGTACTCATCGGTCCAGCCGAATAAGCAATCACTAAAATGCAAATAAGTAAATGGAGGCGACTTTTTAGCAGCGTGCGGTGGGGTGGCTCTGCGCAAAGCCTCTGCTGCCCCCGTCCCTGGGAGAGCATCTCGAGGACCCGCGGGGCCGGACCAGCTGGACGTGCTGTTCGGGGTGTGCAGACTTCACAAGAAGTGGCGCCACTTCAGCCCGGTCTCCTGGAAAGCTGCCCGGGAGTCTGAGCACCCAGCCCACTGTGCCTCGGGAAGGCGAAGCTTCCATCGAGGGAGGCCACACGGAAGAGGGGGTGCTGGCCTGTGCCGGTGACACTGGGACACCCCTGCTGCGAGAAGGCCCCGGACCCCGCCGGCATCAGATGACTGTGCCTGGAACCCCAGCTCCCCTTCCCCAGCCAAGCCTGCCAACCCAGAGAAGCACGAGTGGATGGCAAGACTTTTTTTGGGGGGGGGTTATTAAATAATTGGTAGATAATTGGAACAGGCAGACAGAGGGAACGTGGTTATTTTTCATAAATCCTTATTTATAGGAAGGGGAAAAGCAGCCCATGGCCACGGGCTTCGTGGGGCAGGGAGCACCGGCGAGCCTCCTTCTCCAGGGCTTCCCGGCTCCGAGATGTCATGCCAGAACCAATGACGCTTCACAGCGGGCCAGCTTTATGCTGTTCGCTTAATTCCCAAGCAGCCGTATAAACTAAAGCGATGTCCCCCGATTTCGTAGGTGAGTCCTGCTGAGAGTTACGAAGACAACCTCAAGTTATAGGGAAATGGCGAATTTGGACAAACGGTAGTTTCACATGCATCACTAAAATCTACTTCAGAAGTTACAGATGCAATTTGGAGAGAAGCGATCATGGAATCAGTTAATAACATTTACTGGACATCACTATGGAGAAAACTAAGACACGGACTATCTGATCAGAAGAACAATTTATCCACTCCTAGTCTGAATAAATTATATGTAGGTATAGAAGTAGGAAAGTTTAAGAAATTAATTATTCCAAAGGGAAAAGGATATTTTCAGTATCTACAATTAAAAATGAAGTTACAGGCCCGCCCTGGTGGCGCAGTGGGTTAAGCAACGCACTATGAAGCAAACCGCAGCCACTGCAGCACAAGTTCGATCCCTGCCTCCGGCCAGGGAGGGGACCCACATGGTGTAGCAGACCTCTCCTGCCTCGCCCGCTGCTCTCCTCAGCAATGTGTTTCTGTCAATCTGCCTGTTCTGCGTCCTGCTCTGTCTGGTGGATTCTCTCACCACCCCCACACCTCTGGCCTGTACCCCAGTGCTTGTATGCATAAATAAATAAATCTTTAAAAGAAAAAAAATGAAGTTACAAAAGTACATGTTAGATAAAATACACAGACAAATGGGACCGTCAAGGCTGCAGTCTTTTCCAAAGCAGGGCATGACTAATTAATCTGGAAATTTTGGGATTTCCAGGTTAAAAGAATGTCCCACTTATTCTTGTGACTATACCAATGAAATATTTAAGCATCAGCAAAATTCTATTACTGCTTTTTAAAAATCTTGGCTTACTAGTATTTCTAAAGTTTTGCCATCAGTGTTATTTTCGAGATCTGATCAGTAGAAGCTGTGGGGTGGTGGGTGGGAGAAACTCCAGCACCATCTGCTCCACCTGAGATTCACTTCCCATCTTAGAGCATCAACCAAAACGGCCACCTTCACCAGGAAGGATGTGTCCGCTGGATGATTTTCTTCTCAGACGACCTCCCTTCTAGACGCGGTAACTCTTTCTACTGGGATGAGTGCGTGCAGACTTAAGTAAAAACCACCGTCAATGCACAAATGGACAAGAGCGAGAATACGAGCTCCAGAACCAGTTCTCAGGGGTCAACATTCCCACTTGCACTCTTCCAAACAGACGGGACCGTGCACATCCCACAGACGGGTCTAGCTGGAGGCCACCACGCATACTCTCTGCATGTCTGTGCACCTCACAACGAACGTAACAGGTTTCTCTCACAGTGTGTCCACCACCTGAACCTGCCGACCACACTCCCAGCTGAAGTACCGTTCAGCATCATTCTTCTTTGTGGGCCTTCTAGAAGTCTCATTACTGATGAAACAGGCCCCTTTGCTTCTTGATAATTGTGCGAGGGTCACAGGTGAACAGCCGAAACAGCACACCCGAGTTGGGAGCACACCACACGCAGCTAGCACCTCCCGGGGGGCTCTGCAAGAACGAGCAGGGGACAGCCGGACCCAGGAGGCCAGGGCCGGCGGCACTGTGGGGTCACTCCAAATGCAGCTTTGGGGGGCAGACTTAGTAGATATCTTGCAGAGCTTTGTTCACACAATCATTCTTGTTTCTCGGAATTATCATGCACAGCATGGCCAGGATAGACTCAGTCTTCCAAAGAGATTCTCAGAAAGCCTTAGAGGCCGCAGAATATGACATGTCTTTCCTTAAGCAAAAGGAGCCAGACATGTATAAAAAGTTCCAGGACCCTGTACCTCGTCAGTGAAATCTCTGAGAACCAGAAGCTGCACTGTTTTTTATTTCCTTCCGCTGATGTGGCAGAAAACTGCAGAATGACAACAAAGAGAAAGTAAAAGTCTGCCTTATAAGTCAGAACTTACGACCCGTTTAAACGGCTTTGCGGTACGTTTGGTGCTGACGATCTCAAAGGATCCACTGTCGAACAGGCACCGTACAGGTACAGGTCCGTGCTAGGGATCGGCTCAGAAAGCTCCAGCTCACGCCACTAAAACCACGCGGGGAAGCAGAGAGAGGGTGAACACAGCGTGTCACAGGGCCAAGGAGACCACTTCCAACAGAAGGTGGTAAAGTTCGCACAAATAGTAGGAAGAGCTGACTTGACACAGCAGCAGAAAACCAGAACGCTCATAGCACAGGAGACCGAAGAGGTAGAAACAGAAATAAGCTCGGAGGATATTTAAAGTGATGGATCTCAAGTAAGTTGTGTCATTTTGTTTTTTGAGTTTTGCCCTTGTTGTTACTATTGTGGTAAGAACATTTAGCATGAGGTCTCCCAACAAATACTTAGGTGGGGCCTCTCTGGTGGCGCAGCAGGTTGGGCGCCTCACGGTGAAGCATCTGCGGCACAGCGGTGCAAGTTCGATCCCCGGCCAGGGAGGGACCCACAGGGCGCAGCAGACCCCTCCTGCCTCCCGCTGCTCCCCTCAGCAGTGTGTTTCAGTCCATCTGCCTGTTCTGCTCCCCACTCTGTCTGGTGAATCCTCTCACCTCCTGCGACTCTGGCCTGTACCCCAGCTCTTGTACGCATAAGTAGATAAATCTTTAAAAAAAACCCCACAAATAGGTGCACAATAGAGTATTGTGAACTACAGGCACAGTGCTGATAAGCAAGGCATTTGTCCTCTCCCTAACACATGTGAGGCTCCAGGTTCACAGGGACAAAGAGAGCACGAAGAAATTAATATTTGCACATAACACCCACCGTCAAACAGTCTGGGTTCTGCCGTTGAGACAGACACAGAGGGGCTGAGAGGCCACCTTCTCTATATTATATTGAACGCCAACGACTGAGTTTCCAGAAAGTTGTCTCATAGGCACCTTTGAAGAAATATCTTTATTCTACGTGCCTTCTGATTCAGGGACGAATCAGCACTGTTCCGAGAAATAGTTCAGAACACAGGTTCCCGACCATTTCAAGTACGGGAGCTACTTTTTGATGTTAAAAATGATGTGCATCCTCTCCTCAGAACCCCCAAGTAGTAGTTCTGCCTTAGGTCTTTGATTAGCCAGAGAATATGCACTTGTAGAAGATTCATTTCCTCCCCTTTCTCGATACCCTTGCATTCCTACTATGGCATGAGATATGCCAGATATCAACAGAGAAGCCCGCTGCCACTTCCTGTTGCCAAGCCATCGTCAAACATTAAATAAAAGGAGGCACTAACGAATCTCAACAGTTCCTGCTCCTGGGGACCACGGAGTCTAATTAAAACCCTCAAGATTAACGCTAGGCGGAATGAAAAACAAATCACCATGGGAACGATGAAGAGGAAAGACTTCTGTTAGCAATGACATAAAATCACCCTGAATAATCCTCCCTCCTTCTATCCCCCCACCAAAAAAAATCATCCCTCTAGGCTTAAACATAAATACATGTTGATAACCAGAGTCTCACAAACGCCGACTTAGGGAGGAGGAGAAGCACCTCGGTGCGTGGGGCGCTGGTGGAGGCGGGCACCGGCCCGATCGTGCAGTCACTGGACAGATGGACTCACTAGACAGACGGACTCACGAGGATTGCATGAACTGGTTTCCTAGGTCTTGTGTTTTTATTTGTCTAAACTGGCTCATTTTGTCACCAGAACAGAAGCAACCCGACCCACATTGCAAAAGCTTGGCGGCGAGGTCGAGACTCCTCTCGACCTCTCAGGCTGCATTTACTTGGAAGGAAGAGCGGGCCAAGCCTGGGCTATGAGCCGAAACCACTCAGAACAGCTAACACCGCACATAGAACCTGGGTGGAATCTACATGGCAATCCCGAGACTCCAGAGCCATGGGCAAATTTATTTATTTATGCATGCAAGAATTGGGGTGAGAGCCAGAGGTGTTAGGGGTGAGAGGATTCACCAGAGACAGAGTGGGGAGCAGAACAGGCAGATGGACTGAGATGCACTGCTGGGGGGAGCAGCGGGCGAGGCAGGAGAGGTCTGCTGCGCCATGTGGGTCCCTCCCTGGTCAGTGACAGGGATCAAACTCGTGCTGCAGTGGCTGCGATCTGCTTCATAGTGCGTTGCTTAACCCACTGCGCCACCAGGGAGGCCCTCCCAGGCATAATTTTTTGACAAGCGTGTCAGCTACCAGAAACATCCCATTTCTAGATCTCAGGTTTGTGGAAACAAGCAGGAACATGGCATTTAAATAACGGGTGAAGAGTCCAGCGACTATCGCGATACCTCTACTTAGATTCCACTCTTCTCACTCGCTGACCAAGAGAGATCAGCGCAGGATCTCTTACCCACGCTAACCCCGTGTAGTTCTAGGACCCTACAGCAAACGGCCAATTTCATATCCCAGGTGCAGAACTCCCCTCCCAAGCGCCCCGCCCCCAACCCACCAGCAGATTTCACGGTGCCAACAGGCTCTGGACCCCTTTCGTGTGCTCTGCGGTCAGCGAAGTCCCCGGGCCCGGCTCTCCCTCGATGCCGCCCTGACCACTGTGTGCCGCCTTGAGGCCCGTCAGGCCACAGATGTGCGTGACTTGGGGCTTTCAGCAGCAGGAGCCACGGCTTGACCCACGTCAGGGCACGCCAAGGGGTGCAGAGGCGGCGGGCAGAGACGCTCCAGTCAGCCCTACAGCTCCTCCTGAGTCTCCACCTTCCTTGGCAAATTTACAAACTGAAGATACATTTAAGCAAAGGTTATGAAAACATTAAGCTGAAAGGCTCTGCGCATGCCTGTGTTAGCAGCAACGCTGTTTCCAGAAGCCAAGACACGGAAACCCCCGGCACCAAGAGGAGACGAGTGAATGAAGAGGCCGAGCTTTGTACCCTCGGCGGAACACTACTCAGCTGCTAAAAAAGAGGAAATCGTGCCTTTGTGACAATATGATGGAACTTGGGATGATGACACTAATAACTCAAAAAGCGAAAGACAATGACTAGATGGCTTCTCTCATGCACGGAAAATAAATAATCCAAAGGAAATGAAGTGCAGATCGCAACAACCCTTAGATCTGTGGGAAGCAGAGTGGTTTGCAGGGGTGAAGGGGGAGGGGCAAGGGAAGGGGGACGGGGAGGGAGGGGAGGGGTCCATCTGAGAGTGGGATCGGTACTGGAACTTTGTGGTGGGTGTGGGAGACTGATACACACATAGAGCTGACAATGTACCCTTGAAATTTATATATCGGGCCTCCCTGGTGGCGCAGCGGGTTAAGCAACGCACTATGAAGCAAACCGCAGCCACTGCAGCACAAGTTCGATCCCTGCCGCCGGCCAGG
Source organism: Galemys pyrenaicus (assembly GCA_019455555.1). Taxonomy (NCBI): domain Eukaryota; kingdom Metazoa; phylum Chordata; class Mammalia; order Eulipotyphla; family Talpidae; genus Galemys; species Galemys pyrenaicus. The sequence continues at coordinate 1,543,126 of JAGFMF010011435.1, forward strand.
GAGGGGACCCACATGGCACAGCAGACCTCCCCTGCCTCCCCGCTGCTGCCCTCAGCAGTGTGTTTCAGTCAGTCTGCCTGTTCTGCTCCCCGCTCTGTCTGGTGACTCCTCTCACCATCCTGGACCCAGGCCTGTACCCCAGCTCTTGTGTGCATAAATAAATAAATCTTTTTTAAAAAAGAAATGTATATACCATTGTAACTCAATGGTAAATGGATAAAATGCATGTAAAAAAAGGGGGGGGGGCCATGGAAAGAGCGGGCTACTGTGGATGTATTCCCTTCCTCACCCCGGAGGCCGAAGACGCAGAGACTGTCATGGCAGGGATGGCGGGGCTGTGTCTTCATTTAATTCTTGGAGGTTTTAAAGGTGCTCTCAAATAACTCGCGTCATGTCGTGACCCCAGGAACTCTGAGTGCGGCTGGCGGGGACACCCCGCAGGCATGCAGCCCTGGTAGCACGCCCGGGCCTGCCACCCGCCAGCGCCAAGCCCTTGAGGACGTGGCCCTGCATTAAAGCAGAGAGCGCGCGGGGCTCTCCAGTTGACGCCACGTGGGTCACTAAGAGAACCGCCCACTTCGGGCTTTATTCAAGCCCACCCAGGCCCTCCCTCCGAATCTCCAGGAACTTGGGGGTGGGTCTCCTGGTGACACCCAGAGAGGCTGCCCCCAGCGCGGGCTCCCGGAAGCAGAACAGACTGTTCCCCAGGACTGCGGCGGCCGCTTGCAGACAGTAACAGACTCGAAAAACCAAAACAGCAGGAAAACATGGCCGCTCCAGGGCGCTCGCCCTACCCCCGCAGATGGAGGGAGCGAGGCGGAGGGAGCAAGGCGCAGGGCGCTCCGAGAATCATCTGACTGTTAGCAAGTGCTGAGGAGTGTGGCCAGTGCCTGCCCCACGCGGCTCCAGTTCCCGCTCAAGAGCAGCGATTCATACGCGGGAAACGCTGTGGCCACGGCCATTGTCCCTCTAACAAGGGCCACTTGTCTCCAGCTGACCGGAAGAAAGATGACATTCTGCTCCTCGTGAACAATGGTCCCGCCAAGGCCCTGGTCTTGCAGAAAAGGGCTCATGTGGAACGGAAGCAGGACCTGCCAGCCCCGCTGAGCTGCGGGAGCCAGGGAAGAAAAGAAAAGCGTGCAAAGCCCCGTTCGCCCAGGGCCCTTGCGGGAACCCCTCATCGCAAAGCTTTGGGGGTCTTCTCACCGAGCGGCACCTTCATGGGAGGCAAAGGGTGCTGAGGAGATGGACCTTCCACAGAACAGGAGCCCTCCACGCAGACTTCTCGCTCTTTGCCTGTGACATGCAGCCCCCAGGCATGGTGACCGGCCACTCTGCCTGTCCCCGTCTCTGGGCCACTTCTGCTGCCCAGGAAGACAGTGCCCCTCGGGGAGGTCAACACAGCCTGCGCAGGGCCCACCCCAAGCCCAGCATCCTGTAGCCTGCCAACCGACTGGGAGAAGTTTCCGGAACTTCAGAAGGAAGCAATCCACGTCCTGCTCCACGTGAGCAGGTAAATGCCTTCACTTCAGCAAGGCTGTGTCCTACCAAAGAGGACAGGAGACGTCAGGGCAGGCAGTCTGGACAGACGTTTCAGTCTGCAGTAACACGGTGGGTAAGATGGTGACAAGTCGGGCCTCCCTGGGGGCGCAGCAGCTTGACTGTGAAGCAAACGACAGCCCCTGCAGCACGAGTTCGATCCCCAGCCAGGGAGGGGACCCACAGGGCACAACCAACCTCTCCTGCCTCCCCGCTGCTGCCCTCAGCAGTGTGTTTCAGTCCATCTGCCTGTTCTGCTCCCCGCTCTGTCTCTGGTGAATCCTCTCACTTCCCGTGACTGTGGCCTGTACCCAGCTCTTGTGTGCATTAAGAAATAAATATTTTAAAAAATAAAAAATAAATAAAATAGTGGCGCATCACTCAAGGCCTGTGTCCACCCATGGCCCCTGCACGGCTGTGCCCACGGCTGTCCCAGCACCTGCCAAGGGCTCTGTCTGGGCTGTCTCGACGGTGGTGCTTGCTGCGGTCACAGCAGGCCACATGACGTCACGGTCAAATGCAGTGCTGTCAAGCAGGTGTGAGCAACAGTCCTTGCCTTAATAAGGCGGAAACGCCATTTTCAGAGACTTGTTTATGTGCTGAAAGAAAAATGGGGGCACTTGGTCTATATGCTTTCATTTTTTTAGTTCTTACTTAAAGATGCATAAGAAGCACTTAAAAATCAGTAATATGTTTTGTTCTTCTTCATTTTGTGGCTGTGAAACACATTTCATAGCCAGAGATATTCTGGAATTAAAGCACATGACCCACTACTGTAAAGTATTTAGAGAGATGCCTGTTAGATATTAGAAAATACACTCATAAATAGCAAAAGCTGAGCTTATGGCAGAGAAAAGAAGTAAATGATGCTTAAAAGAAAAAAAGGTTAATGCAGATCTTGATCTTCTGACTTTGTTTCTTTGTCCTTTCCTCACCTTTGGGTGGCTGAATGCATATACGATGGCTGGAGCTGGAGCAGCCATTATGGACGAGGAGGTAATTTGGGGCCTAGAGGCTGTCACAGCTAACAGCAAAAGGGAATCTGTGGCCTTGAGGACTTTGAGAAGCAGGCCTGCCACACCAGCCCTGGGCTGTGAGAAGGAAGTAAACATCTGTTTTTTCCAAGCAACTCATAATTTTCCTATTGCTCACAGGGAAACCTCAACCTAAGTTGTGTGCCCCATACTTAAAGTTCCTGAGATAAACATAAGATTTAGAACAGTAGCTGCCAACTAATAAACAGCATGATTTTCAGAGAAGCAAACATACATGTTGGGTCATCTGTGCTCCAAAAATACCCCAGCAAACGAAGGCCTTAGGATGAATGAAACGAAGAGAAGTTTGGGTGGACCGGCTTCTGGTCTGGTCTTTGAGGGGAGAAGCTGTACCTTTATCACCGTCACTGGGACGTGGAATGCCTGTAGCATCCCGCGGAATGAACGAGGCTGAAGTCAAGGATTGCTGGTCAGCCCAAGCCCAGGGTTCATTTTAGGATAGAGCAAAGCAATAAAATAAGAACTTCTCAAGTTTGTATAGAAATGTCCCTAGAATTATAGCCCATCAGCGCTCACGGGAACGATGACCCTACAGCGACCCAAGAGAGCAGAAGGCGGCAGGTCACGAGCACGTACTTTCGTTCTGTGGGATCCAAGAAGAGTGATTTAGGGTTGTGGGGCTGCTGTGTATGGATGTCCTGTTGTTTAGATTTCACATATCTTAAAAAGCGAAAAATCAACACACAGACAGGATATCTTTTGAATCTAAAGAACGCAGATGGAAAGAAGAGGTCCCTTGGGAATTCTTACCTAAAGAAAATGCCCCTCAGAACCTGGAGACAACAAGCTGAGTAAGCGCAGCTCACAGCAGAAGCTGTAAGGACGGCGATTCCCAGCTGCGAAAACTACGACAGGTAGGAAGGGCGGAGCGGGAAATAAGAATATTGAGTTTAGGAGCCTCTGAGGGATCAACTACAGTATCTTTATTAAAAAGAAAACTGCCAATGTTTTAGTGATTTTTGTAAGATTTGTCAAACATTTCTCTTCTTAATTTGTTATAATTCTAAACCCAAATTTCCTTGACAGTACAGAAAATTACCATGTCACAAGGTCGACCCAGAGTAAAGGCTGCCGTGATACAGCTGAGCAGAACGTGGAGGTTGCTGCATTTAGCATTAGCATAAGGCTCTGAATCTTAATGAAAAATCCATAACAGTGCTGGCCATTGCCATACCATGGCACCACCTCTTCCCCCACTCCCCCCCCCCCACACACACACACTTTCTCCAAAAAACAATCCTCCTCCAGAGTTACCACTGCCTGGAGATGCAGAGCAAATAAAGGAGGTATATTTGGGCAGCAGGTGGTAAACCACTGCTTCTCAAAGGGGGAGTCTCCCAGCAAATGGCTTAAGTGGTTCATGGACAAACTCAAGTCCTTTCAAGCGAGTCCATCCATAGCAAAACACTAAGTGCATCAGGTGCGAGTCGTTTGGAAACAGGTGACACACACCAGGGCCTAGAATCTGCCCAGTGAGAGACGCGGGCAGCAAGACTTCAGCTCCAGAACGTGCCAACCACACTGGACTAAGTCAGCCAGCACCACCAAGGCCAACCTTCTGGAACATTCACCAGAGCTGGCCGGACCCAAAGGCCGAAGGCATTCTCTGTCCACCCGCCATGGTCCGTCCGTTCCCCCAGGACGCTGTCTGTCCCCTCCTCCCTGCTCTCTTGCTCCCCTCAAAGGTGTACGCCATCTTCAATTATTAACGTGCAAGTAACAGGCTTTCAGGAAAAAATCTGAGTGTGAGAGATTTTATTTTTTAATTTCTGTGAAATGTTTCCTCCATTACCTAAACTAATGAGTCTGAGTTATCTCAACCAAATGCTCAATTAAATCATTCCTTTTTCTGTAGCCCAGCAACTGACGCATCCATTGTTCTGTTCAGTCCACAGGTTCATTTATTAGTCAACCAATCAGTCAATGAGTGAGTATTGAACAGAAAGTCCACTGCATGCCCAGCTCTGCCCTGGGCCCTGGGGCTTCACTGCCCTTTGCAGTCCACAACTTGAAGACCCAGGTGTAGACGGACCATGGTGTCCAGAGACAGCACAGCACATGGCAAATGCCAAGGCCAAGGTCACTGTTCTTCCATTCGCCACTTTCCAGATGCCTTAACAATTGCTATTTCTGATATCGATTTGTGCTAAATTTATCAAGGAAAGATTCAAGAATTAGCACTCGTAAGCTCTGAGGAAGGTCAAGATCACAGTAACGGTTAACTGGTGTGTCTGGGCACCCTACACAGGTGTCACCACACGCGTCCACCCGTGTGAACAGTCCCCGACAGCGTCTGCTCCCTCGTCCAGGGCACTGTGACCTCCAGGACAACACAGGCCGGATCTTTGACATCAAACCCTCTCCCACTGTTAACAATAATCATGAAATGAATATACTGATCCATACTATTGCAGAAAGGTTAAAAAAATGCCAGCCGAGGAGCTGTGCCTTGAGGAATTCATATTTCAATATTGTGATGTTCAGCATGACTACTCTAAGATTTGGCTCAAGACGCTCCTTGAACTACTGATGGACGTGCACGCTGCCTTCCGCTTTGCTGCGTCTCTGCAACGGCATGAACCCCAGGGCTCAAAAGGCATCAGTAGCTATGCAGCAAATACACGATTTTTAAAGAAACTGGACTTTTCACTTGTCTTTTGAAATAATGTAAGTCTCATCCACTCACAGGCCGGTGAGTTCCAGACCCGTCTGTTTGCAAAGAAAACATACTACACACAGCGGAAGGAGAACATGGAGTCTTCAAGAATCCTTGCAGTTCATTTGGCAATTCGGTGGTTTACCTCTCTCTTTAGTTCTTAACCCAGGGCGTCATGGACTCGGAACGATTCCTTTTTGAATATGTTCATTTGCTAACCTTGATAAATATTTACTAAAGTTACCATGTGTCTCAAAGGCACCATCAGATAAGACTCCTGTTCTGTTACGGAAAACTCTGCAAATGACTTTGGCTGGAGGAGCACCCTAAACAGACCGTTTCTCAGTCTCACCTCGCCAGGCCTTCGCACCGCCCTCTCTTCAGACAGAAAGCAGGCGGAGGGCTACGCCAAAATAGTCGCCCTACTTACGAGATGCCACTTACTGCTTGGTGCTTTGCATGTAAGATCTCACTGAGTCCTCACAACAGTCTAGGGGTGTGAACGAGCGCCCCTTTGCAGAGATAAGACACCAGGGCCCGGGACCAGCTCCAGATCTCCTGGTTAGAGAGCAGAAAACTTTCACCTTGAGCTGTCAACTGCCTGAGGCCAAAGCCTTCAGTGATGGCTCAGAGGGGGCGAGGTGCCAGCTGACTCCACCTGGACAGTTTCTAGGCGTCCTGGGGGCCCCCAGCACTGGGGGGGCAGGGGCTGTGGAGGAAGTAGGTGGGTGAATGTTACTCTGGACTCGGCTGCGTGGGCAGGACATTGCACACTCACTGCGCGGGGACCCGACGGTGAGGAAGACCAGGAGACCAGGCGTGGGCGTGAGGTCCTAGATTAGACGTGACCCCAGCAGCTTCGTTCTCGTGGTACCTCTGTCAAGGACGGAGGATAAGCCCATTTCAGGCATGTTTTTACCTTGACTTAGAAAAGGGACCTTTTTAAATTAAATAGGAAGAGTGTCCATTGTATATTATATGACCGTTACTCAATTTTCACTTAAGCCATTTTTAAAAATTAGATCGACCGAGGTACGATTTACATGAGCGCGTGGCTGGGTGCGTGTCACAAAAACCTTCCGTCCAAAAAGCACACGCCAGCTCTGAGAGGGCTGTCTTCTTCCTGCCATCCCCGGCCCCATTCGAAGCCAGCCCCTCCCCAGCTCCTGGCCACCCCGGGCCTGCCACGTCCCGGCCTTCCCGGAGTTTCCTCACCATGGAAGCTGTGTCGCTCGGTGGCCAGCTTCTTTCGCTTACCATGGCCACTCCTAATTGTTTCCACTTCTGCTCTTGTCGTCCTGGGGACCCCTGAATGAGGGCTGTGAATGGGTTTGAGGTCATCTGGGCAAGGAATTCTGGGCTCCTGTCCCTAGAGCTTGGCTGTAAGAGGAGGGGGTTCGTCTCTTACGCCCCTCGGATGCTTCCCCCCGGGAAGACGCAGCCACAGAATGTCTGAGCAAGGACCCCTTTGGAAAGCCCAGAGCAGGGGCCTGTCTTCTCCACAGTGGAGCCTAAATGAGCCGATGCAACCTTCAGCAGGTGACACAGTGCCATATACCAGCACAGACAACGTATGCTGCGTGCATGCGGCACAAAAAGATTAGGGATTGACTCTGACAGGACAAGTCACCGGTGATGGGGCACAGACAGCTTGGCAGGGAGTCGTGAAGGAGGAGCAAGACAAACACAGGCCAAGGCAGGAACTGAGACGGGTTTGAGGACTGGCGAGGGCGAGGCTTTGGGGAGGAGCTGCGAGGGGCCAGGCAGCAGGTGCGAAGCTGTGTGTGCACCGTGCCCCTCCGGGGCGGGGAAGGATGGGCGTGTGGAGACAGAAGAACTCTGGCTCTGAGAAGGCATGAGAGCGGCCCCAAGGGAGCCCACGTCACAGGACACAGATCTGGGTGCAAGAACAAGTCACTTCAAACTCTCTTTGCAATCGGTTATGAAAGAAACGATGATCAAATTAAAGTAAAGGGGGATCGCTAAGGCGTCCATGGCCCGGCTGCACCCCACACCGCCCTGACTTCTCCCTTGGGTGGACTCTGCAGGGAGCCTGAGCTGGCCCCGGGTGGCGCCCGGCCAGAGAGATCACCGGGGCTGGATTCCTGGGCCGCCTTGGCTTCGTAGCTGCTAACTCGAGGCATTTGGAAGCAGTTAGTTTTAGACCCTAACTGCACCCTCTTCTCCTCCCCCTCCAATTTTTCCAAACTAAAACCATCTTGCCTTCGTTGTTTTTTTCCTGCATCTAAATATAGTTTACAAAACAACAACATTAACGGCCTGGATGAGAAAGAGGAAGGAGATGGCCTGGACTCTGTTTTAATTCCTTTCCCAGACAATTTCTGCAGGACCCTCGGCTTTGAGGAACTTCTCTCTGTTCCTGCGTGGGGGGCCCTGGCCTTTCGGGGCCTGCCTTCCACCCCAAGAAAGGCAAAGAAGGCAGGACCCAGGCGGGGCGCGCTCCCCGGCATACCAGGGCTGGCCTCTAACCCAAGCCCCAAAACATCCTCGGTTGCTCTAAAATTAGAAACTTCTCGGGCCAGACGACCACATGCAGTGGGGACGTAGCGGGAAGAAGACAGGGCAGGACAAATGAACAAAGCTTCCATCTATTTCTAGCCCGGTTTGGTTGTGTTTATTTTTAATAAACTATGATGGCGCTTGTCTAATAAAAATGCAGAAGAAGCTAACAGAAGAGGGGTACAATGAACCTGAGCCCTTATCCTTCTGGGTGATCATTTATCTCCAGTAGTTCTGAGCTATTTTTTTCAGTGGCTGTGCATATATATATAAACCATGTATGGATAACCCGCATGTGCCGAACGCAGAGACGGGGTCACGGGAGCCAGGGTCCTCCAGCCTGACCACCGGCCCCTGCCCTGCCCCGTGCCTGCTGCAGGCCCCACCTCTGCTGGCTGCTGGAGTCGCTCTGCCTTCCCAGGGCCCCGCTCACTCTGTTCGGACCACTTCGGCCATGGCTTCTCCTCAGGACTTTGCCACGGTCATGCCCATATCCTCAGCCGGAGCACCAGGCCCTCCTCCACCTGAGGGACCGGCCAGCCCCTGGAAGAAGCCTCAAAGGAGACATGGTGGCCTGTGGGCGTCTTCTTCCCCCCTGCTGTCACTGATAGGGAAACCCCAGACCTATGGGATTTGGGTAGGTGTGCTCTGTCCCTGCAGGGCCATCTCGAGCTCTCGGTGCCCGGATCCTGGCACCTCGGGCATTTGAGGGACCCAGGAGCCAAGTGGCCCTTGGCCTGTGTCTCGTGGCCAGCTCAGGGCCCCCGAGGGTAAACTAACCGCAAACATTCCGGAAGCATGGCGTTTGGAATTAGATTGAGATGAACACGTCCCCTCTGGCACTCATTATTAACTGTTTTACTGTGGTCACATTCCCTGACTTCCTGGCCCTCATGTATAAAATATAAAGCTCCTGAGATCACTGTGAGTAATAAATGAAATATTAAAAAGAGCACAATGCCTGGCACACAGAAGCCATCTAAAGAGGTTAGCTGAGTCTGAAAGTCAACCAGGTAACGTTCTCATTCACTCAGTGCCGACGAAGCGCAGCACCGTTCAGAAGCCGCACCTGTGTGAGCCACCTACTGTCAACCCGACCTGAATAGGCAGGTATTTCCGCCTTACAGGGAAGAAGTCCGCGGCCCGGAGAGGGCTGCTGCCCACGGCCACGCAGCTCGGAAGAGGCGGAACCAGGAGTCCAGCTCTCGCGTCTGGCCGAGCGCCACTGGCTCGACAGGACGCCAGGCAGCTACCTGCCGCTTCTGGCCTCAGCTCGCTTGGAGTCTCCCCCGTTCCCAGTAAAGCCGGGCGCGTTCACCCCTCCACGCTGACGGCCTCGCATCCCCGGCTGCAGCCGCTATGGGTCAGCTAAGAATAGTGCTGGGGGGCCCTGGCAGTCACGCTGCTCTGGGTCTTACAAGAAGTCCACAGTCGGGGCCTCCCTGGTGGCGCAGCGGGTCGAGCGCCTCACTGGGAAGCATCCGAGGCACAGCAGCACAAGTTCGATCCCCGGCCAGAGAGGGGACCCACAGGGCGCAGCAGACCTCTCCTGCCTCCCGCTGCTCCCCTCAGCAGTGGCTTTCAGTCGGTCTGCCTGTTCTGCTCCCCACTCTGTCTCGGGGGAATCCTCTCATCCTCTGCCTCTGGCTTTACCCCAGCTCTTGTATGCATAAATAAATCTTTAAAAAGAGGAGAAGTCCACAGTCTGGCTTCTTTAAAGCCCCACCCCGTCCCTCCTCTCCCTCCAAGGCAGGGCCCTGGCAGAGGTGGGCAGGGTAGGCCAAGGGGCCCTTCACGCGGGGCCTGAATACGAAGGACCTGGGGCAGCCTGATTTGGCTTCAAACTGGGCAGAGGGGTCCGCCCTGATGGCGCAGTGGGTTAAGCAATGCACTATGAAGCAAACCGCAGCCACTGCAGCACAAGTTCGATCCCTGCCGCGGGCCAGGGAGGGGACCCACATGGCACAGCAGACTCTCCTGCCTCGCCCGCTGCTCTCCTCGGCAGTGTGTTTCTGTCAATCTGCCTGTTCTGCATCCTGCTCTGTCTGGTGGATTCTCTCACCACCCCATCACCTCTGGCCTGTACCCCCATGCTTGTATGCATAAATAAATAAATCTTTAAAAAAAAAAAAACTGGAGAGAGGAAATGGCTCCCTTGTTCCTTTGGCGCCGCAATGTTCTCTGACCAAGTTCTGGATAAATCTTCCTTGAGGAGTATTAGAACTGTTGCTTTGAAACGAACAGACCCCCAGGCCTGCTGTCGTTACAGAGGGCACCCCGAAAGAGCCCCTACTGAGTGCGGCCAGCAGGAGGGGCCCCTGCGCCCTGGGGGCACCTGCGCGGCCTCGGCTTGGACCATCAGCCGCGTCTGCCCGGACAACCTCGCTTTAATCCGTGCTCCAGGGCGCTGGATACCGGGGTGAGAGACTTGAAGGGAGACCCGCCAGGAGGTGATGGCCACTCTTCTTTCTAGCTCATGGAAACAGTATTTACTTGGCCACCGACAGACGGGCACGCCGAGGTGACAGGGTCTAGGAAGGGTTTGAGAGCGGGGGAAGGCCGGCCACCCCGCGCCACGACAAACCCGCGCGCCCTCGTTCTGCCCCAGCTGATTCTGCAGCAGCCGGGACAGCCTGGGAGCCTGCGGCGGGAGCGGAGGCGGCGGTTCTCTAGCGTGCGAAGTACGTGCGCCCCCAGCGGAGAGCCGCCTCGGTCCTGGCGGAGCTAGTAGGCTTTGCTGCATGGATTTTACTGGGGAGCTCCGGCCCCAGGAGTATAAATGATTTGTATGGCCGGTTAACTCTCACGCTAATGCTACACCTTCAAGGACTCGGTAGGTGGGCCCAGCCGGGCTGTCTTCACAAACTTGACCTTCTTGTTGGGTTTTAGTGGTGAGCTTGGAGCGGTGAAGACACAAGCTGACTCTGTGAATCCTCCGTAGGGCGATAACGCAATGTTACCTTCATTAAGAGGTAAAATTAATGCATAAGCTTTATCTTCTGACATGAATTAACCTGAGAGTAAAGATTTACTTATTTTAACAAAAAATACTTCTCCTGTTGTATTTTAAGTAATAAAATTTTTGTATCCAGAAGAAACAAATAGCTTCCAAGCTAACACCTATTCAAAAATTTGGAAGGAAGTGGGTAGCCCCATTAATCTCTATTGCAAGTGTTGCCCTGTAGGAAATTTTTCCAGCAACAAGGAAAATTTGTCTTCTGTCTACACACGAGGGGACAGAAAGAAGAATACACAGAGATGTGTCCTGCCCCAAGAGGGGGCTGCAGGACGGGACTTTTCACTGAAGTTCCTTTGAATTTTGAGCATTGGAAAATAAATAAATCGTGCTAGCTACCTTCTCCAAATGAGAAGCTGGCCCCAGACACGTCCTAAAATTGTATCTCAGGTTAAATAAAAATGTGTCTTTTTTTTTAAAGATTAATTTATTTATGCATACAAGAGCTGAGGTACAGCCCAGAGTCCAGGGAGGTGAGAGGAGTCACCAGAGACAGAGCAGGGAGCAGAACAGGCAGACTGACCAAAATGCACTGCTGAGGGGAGCAGCGGGGAGGCAGGAGAGGTCTGCTGTGCCCTGTGGGTCCCCTCCCTGGCCGGCAGCAGGGATCGAACTTGTGCTGCAGTGGCTGCGGTTTGCTTCATAGTGCGTTGCTTAACCCGCTGCGCCACCAGGGAGGCCCATAAAAATGTATCTTATCACTTTATTTGCAGAGAAGTTTTCACCCAAGACCCAAAGGGTGGAGCAGAGTCTCCAGGATGAGTCCACGCCCCCAGTGCCCGTGCGCTCCTGCGGCCCGTCGGCTGGTGAGCCCCAGCACCTGACTGCGGCACCGAGACCTTGAGTCACGGCCACCGGCTCTGCCCTGCGGCCAGTGCCCGCTCCGGCCACCGCCCCTGGGCTTCCTGCCACAGCTGTGGCCTCGCCTCCACGCCTCTCCGGTGTGAGAGGTCGTGCATCCCAAGTAGCCCCCAGGCGTCTGAACATCATGGTCACGCACAAGTCAAGACCCTTCCCAGCTTCCTACTCGGAGCACTGCGCCTGTCCCTGCCCTGTTCTCACAGCCCCTCGAGTGGCACCAAAGAGAGTTCAGGCCCCAGCAGTGAGGGGCAGGAAGGGTGAACGCAGGGTGTACCCCAAGACCACATACCTATGATGATGGCGACACCAGGGCAGATCTGCCCCTGGCCTGGGTGCAGGTCTGAGGCCCTAAGACCAGGCGCTGAGGCCAGCTTTGGGCAGTGTCCTGGCCCAGTGTGCCCCGGGGACTCCTGCCCCCAGGAAGACTGCACCCTGGCCCTGTCAAGTGGCCTGCCAGGGCCCTGGCAGCCGGACCTCACCTCCGGCCCGTGCCCAGACTGGCCCGGGACTGCCTTGGCCAAGGCAGCGCGAGCACAAGTGGCGCCCGCCACGTCAGAGGTCGGGCTCTGCGGTCGGTATTGCTGGCTGGGCCGCGTCTGGCTTCGGCCATGGAGTCGCCTGTCCAGGCTGATCCCGCCCACAGGGCTCAAGACCGTCAGGACAGCACAGCCGTGCGCACGAGCGAGACGCAAATGGCCGTGCTGAAGCCACCACTCCCCGGCCTGTGTTGGCCCCGCTAGCTGGTCCTCCGCCCGCAGGCGCCCGAGCAGCTCCCTCTCCCCATCCTGTGCATGCCCAGGTGTGGGCGGCCTGTGGCTCACGGGGCCCAGGTGACCAGCAGTGACTGCAACACGCCCAGACCGTGTTTTCATTGTTTTTTAAAGGTTCGTTCATTTATGCACACAAGAGCTGGGCTGCAGGCCAGAGGTGCAGGGCAGGGGGTGAGAGGACTCACCAGAGACAAAGTGGGGAGCAGAACAGGTGGATGGACCGAAATTCACTGCTGAAGGGAGCATCGGGCTAGACAGGAGAGGTCTGCTGTGCCCTGTGAGTCCTCCCAGCCCCGGCCAGGGATCGAACTCAGGCTGCAGTGGCTGCTGATAACTTCATAGTGTGATGCTTAACCCCTTTCACCACCAGGGAGACCCCACAAAACTATATTTTCAATCAAAGAGAAACAGACTGGCCATCTGGACTCATGACTGTCAGTGATGGGTTCACTCTGGATATAAAATCGTCTTTGAACAGGTGTTTCCTGGGTTGTTCGGGCCAATTTGTGCTACGTAGGACTGAGTTAGCTAAGTTTCCTCTCCAGTTGAACCTGGACATTCTGGTATCTGTCCATTATAAAAGCTTGCTCATGCAAAAATCCTTTGTCAGTATTTTCCGGGCACCACCTGCACAGAATGTAGCCATCCTATTGTCGTAAGCGGCGTACACTTCACTGCAATCGCAGGTTGGCATTTTTTGCAAAGTAAAAGGTACCATCCCTATGTGCATTTAGGAGTGCAAAGAAGTAGAACAGGTCACTGAGGAGGAGAGAGATTCGGTGCAGAAGACCGTGCTGCATTGTTGCAGCTCTCCTGTGCTGGCAGAGCAAGCGCGCAGCCTCGAGGTCAGACTACAGGCTTTCCACATGTGGTTCTACTGCTCAGTGGCTCTACGGCCTTGAGCAAAGACCATCCAGAGCCTCTGGACTTTCTGCATCTGTGCGAGCATCCACCTCCCTGCTTGGCGGGGAGGAGTAATGGGAAACACATGTCACGCTTCAGGCAGCAGGAAGACCTGAAACTGTATCAGTGGCTAGTACTAGTCTGTACAATAGCGGCACATTATTATTATTGTACCGTGGTCATCAAGTACAACTGTCTTGTCTCATTTTTCATTTAACAGATTTACTTCCCCAGCGTTCTCCGTTAATGCGTAAACTGCTGTTGTAGAGATACTGCACGACTTTCTTACCTAATTAAATCCTACACATGGAAGAAGGAAAAGAAGTTCACACCTGTTTTGAATATAAGTTTTCATGAAACATGGGATCTTTTCTGTATGGAAATAATGTGCATCCTTCGACACACACACACGAAAATGGAAAAGATCCAATGTGCACACTAGAAAATGGAAACTTCTTTTATCCTTTACTTTTCCGTACAAGAGACAGTGTCTCCATCGGCACACGTGCCTGTCAGAATGAAATTAACATAGGAGATTTTCCTTTCTTACTCCCACACAGCACATCTGCCAGCCCAGCACTTGCAGAAACAGTAAGCGATGAGGAGGCTACTGCCCAGGAGAACAAATAACTGAATTAACAGAAACTTGGAAATAAGAATGAGGATTTGCTGTCTGCCTGCAGACAACGCCCGACTGAAGCACCCTCCTCTGAGATGCCAGGAGCCTTCGGGGACAGAGGCAGGCCCTGCAAAGCCCAGAAAGACGGGTAATCCTCAGACACAACGCAGCGTCTGTCTTTCATGTGCTGGATGTGTGCTGGCGGGGGGCTGGACTTGTTTTCTTGTGGCTGGGGCAGAGCAGGTGGGGCAGCAGGAGACCCTCGGGGTGATGGTGCTGGAGCCCGTGCCGCGCAGCGTGGAGGCGGCAAACCACGTGGACCAGCATGTTTCGAAACGGAGTAAGACGGACCGAGAGCTTTGGGGCCGAACTGGAAGTGCCTCTGCTCTCTGGGCCCGGGGTGCGGGGAGTTTGAGTGCTAAGTCCCAGGAAAGGCGGAGCAGAGAAGCGGCAGCGCCCGGGCCCACGCAGTAACAGTGACTGGACCTGCTGGTGACGCGGCAGAGCCAGGGGGGCTGCTACAAATGACACCTTAGGACACCCCAGCTCTGCTCGGACAGAGCAGCCGCCATTCAATAAGCGGCAGTGCTGCCAGGGGTCACCCGAGTTGCAGGGACATGGACTCAGGGCGACCTGCGCTGGTAGAGAGGGCAGAGGCGGCTGCATGGAACACTACTCAGCCATGAACAAGGATGACATAAAATAAACAACTATAATTCAGAGCTATTTGACAGGGGAGGGGGAGAGACGGGGATCAAAATGAGGGTGGGAAGAGCACAAAGGACTAAGGTGATGGTGCACATGAACTGGTGAATTCCACGGGGGTACACCTGAAGTCAAAAATATATAAATAATAAATAAGATGAAATAAATGAGATAAGATATTCCCCATTCTGTCGCTGGTGAATCCTCTCACCTCTGGCGCCTCTAGCCTGCACCCCAGTTTTTATAAGCATAAATAAATCTTTAAAAAATAAAATAGGGGCCTCCCTGGTGGCACAAGGGGTTGAGCAATGCACTATGAAGCATCTGCAGCCACTGCAGCACGAGTTTGATCCCCGGCCAGGGAGGGGACCCACAGGGCGCAGCAGACCTCTCCTGCCTCCCGCTGCTCCCCTCAGCAGTGGCTTTCAGTTGATCTGCCTGTTCTGCTCCCCACTCTGCCTCTGGTGAGTCCTCTCACCCCCACACCTCTGGCCTGTACCCCAGCTCTTGTGTGCATAAATAAATAAAATATTTTTTAAAATGGCCAAAGAAGTTGAATGGACAAAACAGGAACAATATACTGGCGCCCAGGGTGGGGAGGAGGGGAGACAAGGGGAGGGTCACTGCACAGGGGATTCGGTGGAGGATGAGCGAGGTGGGTGCACCTATGGGGGGGTTGTACTCCCCAAACTACATAGTTATATAAACCAGGGATAAATTAATAAAACTTGAAAAAATAGTCAAGAAAAAAACTACAAGAAATGGGGAGGCTCTTCCTCAGCCCCAGGCGTGTGACCTTGACCGCTGCCAGGGGGTGCCCTTGAGAACCGGCCCCTGGCCCAAGGGGAGGAACCCAGCACAGGGCGTGCGAGCAGGTCCGGGCACCAGTGGTGACGCTGCAACAGCAGCCACATGGCTGTCACCGCTGAGCCCCAGTCGCGTCACCCCAAGGCCCAGTCACAAACCCAGCGCCAGGTGCTGCTGATAAGGGTCTGATAAGCGGCCGCAGGGAAGGCGGCTCTGCTGGCACCACGTCATGCTGCTATTAACACACCCACGTACATCTGTTTCAAGGAAATGCCAGTCTTCTGCAGGATTCTAGAAAGACGCCGGCTCTCTCTCTGCAAGCACATTTGTCTCTGCCCAGGCCAGTCAAGTTCAGTGTTTGAAGCTGTCTCAGGGAAAGTGGGCTGTTTGGAGGCGTTTCTGCACGCCCCGTCGCTTTCAAGGCCAACTCTGCCGCCGTCTCTCAGGCTCCTGACATGGCCAGATGACAAGGAGCTCCGCGCAGATGTCCTGGAGCTGCGTCCCTGTCCTCATCCACGTCACAAGACTGTGTTCACGCCAAGGAGCCATTCACACGCTCTCACGTCTGGGGCGAGGCTTCCCTCTTTCTCCCGCACAACGTACAAACCGCAGACAGCCTCCCCCAGTCCAGCTCACCGCTGTGCTCCCCCCCCACCCCGGACTGTGCCACGTGCTTCTGGGCAACCGCGGCTTTGGCGAATCGCTTCCTCTTTCTTTGACTCCAGTTCCCCATTTATAAAATGGAGATAGCTCTGGGGCCTGCCTGGAGTTGATGTGGGGTGAATCTGGGGTGACCCGAGAATGAAATGAATCAGATCAAGTTGATAGAGTAGATTTATGCTCAATGCGTCTGTAAACACACTCGATACTTTTGTTTTAACTCTTTCTTTTGAGAGTCCCAGAAAGTTGCAAAAATGGAACAGAGAGGTCCCATGTCACACCCTTCATCCACTGTCCCCCAAAGGGCATGGATGCTCAATCTTCCAAACTGTCACGTTTGATGAAGTCGAGAGCCCTCTCAGCCCACTGCAGACTGGAAAACTGAGGCTCAGTGAGCTGGATAACTTGCCCCAGGTCCCCCAGCTGATAACCAGGGTCACTCCAGAACATGCATTCGTTATCCCCCCCACACCTACCCCTAGAGAGGGGACCAGAGGACAGATGTAGGGGTGCAGAGGGAAGCACACAGACCACCTTTAGGTGAATCTGAGGCAGAAGAAAATATTCCTCAAGAAATGAAATAACTGATAGCTGCAAATGCAGTGTTTGGGCGCGTGAATCCTCAGTACAAATACTGTTGAAACGTCAGACTCTCGGAGCGGCAGGCACTCCGTCTGTGTGGCACCTGGCTTTGCAGAGATGCCTGGAGAAGGCCCCCCCACCCAGGGGCCAGCGGGCTGAGCACATGCTAACGTGGAGCACACGGAAAGGTTACAGAAGAATTATAGTCAGAGCTAACATTTATATATCGCATACTGTGAGCAGGACACTTCATATTTACTACCCAATTTAATCCCTCTTCCCTAGGTCCTAGTATAATCTCCATTTAAAGATGGGGAAACTGAGGCACAGTGAGGCTAAGTGGCTCACCGGGGTCACACAGCTGAAAAACGGGAGAGCCAGGATTTGAACCAGGATTTGAGCCAGGCTGTAGCTCATGTTCCTACTCACTGCTCACCTTGCCTCACTGAAGACCCAAAAGACCTACTGAACCCCAAGTGGACCCCTGCTTCCCCATCGGGTTGGTTACATCAAGGTTCGCCTTCATTATCATACTGTTCTTTCGGAAGAGGCTGTCCTCTCCAATGGCTCCTCGGGAGGACAGGGAAAGGACCCGCCTTCACTCCTCCTGCCGCTTCTCAGGTGCGGGGGCGGGGGGTGGAGGGGCCTCTGTGGCTCCCGAGGAGCCAGCCCTGCCTTAGCTGGCGCTTCAGCTCCTGCAGGGAGGCACAGAGCTTGAGTGCCAGTGGCTTCTCTATCTAATTGTTCCTTTCCTTTACAGACAAGCCGTAAATCAGTACCTACCCGCCTCCTCCTTTACTTTTTCAATAGGAGACATTTTAAAATCAGACCTTCTCCAATATTTAGAAAGCTCCTCCTGTCTTCTACAAGTTCTTAAAAATAACTCCAAGCATTCTGCAGTTGCAACTGCCATTTTTCTTAAGGGCCCGAAGAAGGGAAAGATTTAGCAGGAATAAGAGTTGCAAATAGCCAGCCTGGGTGGGGAAAATGCCAGTTTGTATGGAGGAAAGAGCGCCAGGCCTCGGTGACTAAAGATAAGGAAGATGCATCAATGACCCCAACCCCTTCCCTTCCTTCACCGCAATAAAGATCAGGGTCAGTAGATTCTTTGAGCGGAAGTGGCTAACTCACATGAATGCTCTGTTCTAGATGGACTCAGCTCTTGGAACTTGCTGCAGACTGGAGAGGACTCTGAATTTATCACTTAAAAAACAGATTTGTCCAGAGCTTCCTCTCTTAGGCCTTCCTCTCCTAGCCAAATACAGCCACAATTCCCATAGCTTTGGCTCCAACTGCTATTGGAAGTGGTCACTTCCTGTTACAAACATGAGTATTTTGGCTACTTCTAATATGACATCCAGACTTTGGGATTTCAAAAACAATACTTGGGATAAAGGAGGAATATCCTGTGGTACAATGGAAGGGAAAAAAATATCTTTGTATTTCCTGAGACAGTTCCCCTGCAAAAAGTCTTTTGGACTAACAATATTAAAATATGAAGTTTACTACTAAGGTTTCCATGGTGATCCTCGCATTTGCAGCTTCACATGGCATGCTAGTGTTGTGCTATTCAGACAACGTGAGGACAATTGGTTAACTTCAGCCCATGAAAAATAGAGATTTGTCTACACCTGCATCTGATTTTTTTTTTATACTACCAAATGCAACTCAAAGCCCAGATTCCAATCTTACAGTCCTTAACATTCTCTTAATTTGTTACCTTAGCGGTTCCTTACTTCCTGGCAAAATAGCAAGAATCACTCCATTAAAAATCAATCTTATTTTTAGAATCTTTGAGAACTTTCCGTAAAGCATTCTTATCTTAAATGCATGCTTTTTTCTTGCCTAGGAAAGCCCAAATTCATGATACCTTAATACCCAGTCCAAGAGTTTGTTTTTCTGGGTAAAGGCTTTCTTACCCTTGTTTGCATTTTCTCATTTCTTTTTGATGCTTCACAACACCACTAATTAAAACGACATGATACTGTTACCGTCACCAGACTATACACTTGAAAGTGATACATTTTGTTATGCATATTTTATCTCAATAAAAAATATTATGTGATAGTTCAATGCACGTAAATGTGAACCAGCTTCACCCCATCTGGGAAATCAAGTGAGTCATAAAGTAAAGAGAAAGTAGACTGGGACATATTTTCTCTTCTACTCCACCATCTTAAAAACCACTAAATCTGTATATTTAACCAACTTGTGCTTCCCCTTCTGCAAAATCCAGCCCACGTAATCCCATCATTTCATGAGTCACGTGTATACAGTGTGATTTTTCCTAGTTTTAAACACACTTATTATCCTACCGCAGTGCACAGAGGAGATGGGGGAAGGAGGTCCAGAATGAAGGCGGAAGCTTCATGATGCAGCTTTGCCTGCACACGGCCATCTTGTCAGCATAAATGCCGGGTGACCCCGCGAGGGAAGGATCCTTAGCTGGCATCTTCCGTGACCCACGGACTGGCTGACCAAGGAGCAGATTCAGGAATTTTAGGGAAGAGAGCTCCTAACCCCCTTTTCAAAAGACTAAGAACCTAAATCTCACTTTAAAGACAAACCCACTCAAGGCTGGGGAAAGAGGGGGCTGGGGCTGTCCGGGCGCTCGTAGCTAGCTCAGCACACCCCGCTCACTCCACAGACTATAAAGGGAATCCAGGAATCCTCTTGAGGGCAGATGGCCTCCTTCTGGAAGGACACATCCATTAACCTACTTAGGCGTTCCTGCACCAGCTCCTTGGGCGCTACCTGAAGCTGAAAAGTGTCGTCCAGTATCAAATCCTCACGTGACCGGAAGGGCGGCCGGCAGCAACGGGCCCTCAGTGGGGTGCCCGCTGCAGCCCTGGGCCCACTGCTGCTTCTAGGCCACGTTGCTCAAGGGGAAGGCCTGAGCTGCACTTGGGAGACCTGCGGCCTGAGGAACCGGGACAGGGCGGCGGGGCCAGTGGACAGCCCCAAGTCCCTTGTCCAGCCGCAGCCCCGTGCCTTCTCAGTGACTGCCCCATCTCACTGTAAACCTCACTCTGCAGACTGAGGCCGCCTCTGCTCCTAGTCCCCTGCCCTGCCCCGCCTGCCACCCTGGGCCTTTCTCAGGGTTCCGGTCTGGCCTGAACTCACCGTCCAAATGTGAGCGTCTCTGCTGCCACCCCAAGCCATGGCCCGGTACCCAGCCCCGGGCACATCAGGCATCCATGGGAAGGACTGCTCTGGCCTTATCTAGAGAACAGAACCACCCACGACCCACACAGCACTTACTGGGCAGGTGCCCACCTCCACGAGGCTACGGCATTTGATCTTCCAAACAGGTTGTGAGGCTGTCCCCACGTGGTCTCCCGTCCACAGAAGGGCAGGAACAGGCGCAGAACGTCAATGACGGCACATGGAGCGGGGCTGAGATCTGACCCCACACCCTCATTTGGCCTCCACATCGCCCATCTGGACTCCACACACCCCAGCTGGCCTCCCCCTTGTATTGCTTCATGGGCTGCTCCTCCATGGTCCTCTCCTTGCCAAGCACCAGGAAAACCAACCCAGACTCTGCCCAGCTCTTCTCTCTGTCAATGACACCCCCTCGCTCAGTGCCCATCCCCACAGAGCATGCCGGGCACACAGGGTGCACCCGCCACCACCAGGTCCTCGGGACACAGGCAGGAGAGAAGACAGACAGGGAGGGATGGGAGAGGCCCAGGGGGGGCTACCCCAGACACCCACCACCGGCCCGGAAACAGACCACAGCTCCCAAGCGGGTCCTCACCCTCGGTGGCAGGGGCGCGGTGACCTAAGAGCTGCCTCCACCCAAACCACCCTCACCGCCCGCTCAGCCTCCCCAGGCCTCAGAATAACCCCGTGACTCTGACCTCAAACTAGAATAGAACTGTCCTGTATTGGTGTGTAATTGCAGTGTGTGTTTTAAAATTACCTTCTCTCACGTTTAGATAGATTACTGTCAGTTAAAGTCAGTTATTGTCCGTTGGCCGTATTACGTACAATACGTTGTCCTTCCCTGTTTTCTTTTTGTTTTTGGAGTGTGTATAACCTTGGACCCGGGATTTTCTGAAGTCCTTTGGCCAGTCTCTCACAGCGTCAAAACACACCCAGGCTCGGTCTCTGGCACCGCACGGGCTCTTGTCCTATCAGGACACTGGGCGGAGCCGCACGTGACATGATTCACGGGCGCACGGTATGTGCGTGGAGGGATGTGGACCTCTTTTTCCCTAGTCACTGCTATTTCCTTGACCCCCAAGGCCCACTGGCCCTCAGGAAGATGTGAGCCAGCCAACCGGAAGCCATCAAGGCACACTCCATGTCCACAGCACACGTCACGTCACAGTCTGGCGACGTCTCCATTTGAAGGTCACTGACCAAGGTCGCCGGTGGCACCAGCTGTGGCTGGATCCTGAGCGGTGCATCTGGACACGGGACAGCCCACACCAGCGTGTCCCACCTCTGTTATCACAGCCCACACTCCGAGCACAGATCACGGTCACGCAGTTAGAGGTTCTGGAGAGCTGGAAAAGCCCCAGGGGCTCCCTGCCCCCATCCCCAGGACAAGACAGTCCCCTCAGGGAGAAGCTGCAGTGAAAAGGTTGCTCCCAGACCTCTCAGCCCAGGCCAGCCCTCAGCGCCCCACACCTCTGGTTTTACCTGAGTGGCTTATTTTTCTTTTCTTTTATTTAGTGTACACCCATGAGCTCCTGCATTCAGGCAAATAGAACACATTCCCCAAGAGAAGGGGCTATAATTATTCAAAGAATCGCCCCACCCTGCACTATCAGGAAAGATATTTGGTATTTAGCTTGCACACAGGTGCCCATATAAAACTGAAAGAATTAGTTACAAGGGCCAGTTTCATTCAATTATAACTTCTCTTTACTCATATTAGTATCAAAAAACAGAGAAATTGTGCCATGCCCGGCCGCAAAATTGCCACCAACAGAGGCACATGGCATGGTTTTGAAAGAAAATTGTCTGCCAGTCATTTACAAGTGTTCATTAGGGACAGATACGCCGTGTCTCGTCACCTTGCGAGGCGAGCTCGACAGCCGTGAGGGGCTGCGGCAGGGTGGCCCTCTCAAGAAGGAGTTAATGTTGAAGGAAACTTTCTTTTCTACTTCCCACTTGGTCAATAGGGGCTGTGCTCCTTTTGGAACACAAATTTAGATTAAATTTGGATTCAAAAACAAACAAAAAAATGGACCCCAAAAGTTCACATGCTTAAATGTCAGGTAGGAAAATGATGCTTTTCCTACTATATTTTTTTCTCTTCGGTTATCGCCATAGATTTGAAATAATTGGCTCGTGTCAATGGCTTAAGTGGCTTGAAAGTCATCTTACCATTCCTAAAATCATGTGGAAATAGCTCTAATTAGATTTTTTAATACAAAACAGGTTGGCCTCTATACAGTCCTAACACCTTTTATTTCATCTCCCATAAAGCCAAATTTTAAATTAAATTATAAGGGAAACCACCTCTTTTAGGAAGGCTGCCAGGCATAGAAAATAAACTGCTCAGGAAAGCAGCAATACAAGAAAATTTCATTGACTTATGAACCCTTGCATAAACTTTGCATCCTCTGTGCAACTACTAACATCCTTAGAAAAAGCATAGGGCAAATATATCTGCTGTACAGGAAGCTCCTAGAGTTAAGGACTCTACTCTGTTCTCTTATTGTACAAGACAGCCTCCCACTCATAGGCTCTTTTATTAATAAAGAAATGAATCATGGGGTTATACACTCATCCCAGCTGCCAAACATCTACTCTGTCAAGTACTGAATATACATAGATGAGCAAAAGGCGGTTCTTCTGTTTGCCTGAAATATTTCCCATTTGTTTTAAAAATCAAATGTACATAGCACAGGAAACCTCCAACTTCACCTTCAAGAAATTTCACCAAAACATGCAGAAACTAGAAGTGCTTCTTTCTGATCTTCTACAAGGTAACTCCTGAGACCCCTGACTTCAATAGATTGTCATTAGCTAAGCATTTTCAAGAGCTAAAAGGGAAAATATTATCAAGAGCTAAAAGGGAAAATATTATAGCAACTCTGCTTTACAAAGCCAAAGGAAGAATGGGGGTATTTATTTGGTTTCTTGTAGCTTTAGATTAAATTTCCTAAGGAGTTGAAGCAAACCTGGATATCAAAGGCTAAGAGAATTCAACGTGACTCACACCATCCCTATCAACAATACTAAGGTCATCAGTCTTTCATTGTGAAAACTGAATGCTCATCATTCAGCTTCTGGAAGCAGCTGCTTTGTACTTTCCCATCACCAACACATTTTCTTGCATTAGATGGATATTGACATTAAGGAGAAGGGAAACTGCAGTTATTCACACCCCTACCCAGTTCTGGGAGCCTAACACTGTCTCCACATACTGAAAGGGTCCTAAGAGGAGAACTTTAGACCTTGAGGGCTGAGATCCAGGCTCTTCTGCATAGACCAGCTGAGTCATCAACTGTAGGAATTACTTGCCCCTGAGGCTTGGCTGCCTCATATCTAAATAGGAAAAGTACTGCTACCTTGCTCAGACAGGAATCTGAAGAGGAAAGTCAATTACTGCTGCAGAGCCTAACGCAGATACTCAGTCCCTAGCACCCATACTCATATTCCTTTCCTTATATGATCTGGCAGGTGGGAGTAGGTGAGCCACATGAAGACAGATGCTATTTACAGACAGCTTCATCAAGTAGATTGGCAACACTACAACAACTCTCCAGAAAGTACCATGGAAGAGCTGACTGCAATCCAGCAGTACAGCTAACCCTGCCAACCAGCTGCCCGCTCGGCATCAGTGCACTGTTTACCGCATCCATGAAATGCTCAAAGCACACACACTCAGCCTGACTGTTCTCCTCACCGACATGGAAGTATAGTGGGGCACCAATGATTGGCATGCTTGTGTGAACTCTCTGTGGTTGGCAGAGTAAGGATCCCCAAAAGATGTCCAAGTCCTAATGTCCAGAGCCTGGGAATGTATTAGGTCACATGACAAAGGGGAATTAAGATCGCAGGTGGTTGCCCATCAGCTGACCTTAAAATAGGGAGATTATCCTGGGTTAGCCCAGTGGGTTCAATGTAATCTCCAGTGTCCTTTGAAGGGGAAGAAAGACTTGCAAGAGAGAGGACAGCATGAAAAGGATTCAGTCTGATACTGCTGGCCTTGAAAATGGGGGTGGGGCCACAGACCAAGGAATGTGGTAGCCTCTAGGTGCTGGGAAGGGCCGGGAACAGACTGACCCCTGGGATTCCGGGATGCGTGCAGCTGGCACAGCTCAACGGTAGCCCAGTCAGACGCCTTCCATGCTTGCTGACCTCTCCTCTAGGACTATAAGATGATGAGTTTGTGCTGTTTTGAGCCACTTAAATTCATGGTAATTTGTTGTAGCAACAGTAGGAGATGAGGCACCAGTTCACCCAATCAAGATCTCTTAAGCAGAAATTGTACAAACCCTTAGTAAAAGCATTTTCCCAGCTATTCTCTTCTGCCCTTGAAGATCTTCCCCTCCTCTCCCTTCCCCCACTTCCTTTCCCTTCTCTTCACAATGACTACCAAGTACCTAACATTTACTACATATTGCTAGAGAGCAAAGAATACAAAGGTGAGTAAGTGATCTTTAATCTTTTCCAAAAGCTTATTAAAGATTCCATCCATCTGGAGCAGTGCTTTTCGAATGTTAAGACTTTTACCCAAAGCCATAAGTGCATTTTTACATCACAGTCTACCACTACTACTGCTACTACTACTACACACACACACACACTCGAAACAAAAAGCTTATAAGACAGTGGATACACTCTATTTCCTATTGTATTCTTTCCATTTTATTCTATCCCTCATTCTGATTAAGTTAACTTCATGACCCAGTTTTGGATTATACCTCTTAGCAGAAAAAAAAAAGGTGACACAATCGTATGGAGAAGGATGGAATTAGACTTTTAGTGGTGAACTTAATGTGCACGTGCCAATGTTATTTTACGGTGATATGCCTATTGTTATAGACCAAAGTTACATCAATACAAATATGTTTTTAAAGGGAGAAAAATGTGACCTAGAAGCCTCGACACATGCCTTGGTGCTCATTCCACAGACAAATGAGAATCCTCGGAAACTTCCTCAGGCCATGGTTGACCCCGAAAGGCGCCCCGCCCCCACCCGTCCCCCCATCCACCCGGCTGGAGCAGCGGCAGTGTCTGTTGGTTTCCACTCATCTGACTGCGCCAGTCCCGCACCTGCCCACATCCCACCCCCGGCACACACGCCATCTCACGGTGTGGACAACCGGGACCCACTGTTCCTCCCACCAGGTACACGACTGTAAACGTCCCTCAGGTGAGATCATTGTGCCGAAGACCAGTGCTCCTGTTCGCACGGCAGAGCACGGCCGCAGATGACTGGACATGGTGTGGCCAGTCGGGGAGGACTGACGCTCGCTGGGTGCTCGTGAGCCTGCTGACACGGCACCGAGGGGCCGGGCAGCACCGGGCCCTCCCGGCCCCCGACGGGCCCGGCACCACTGCAGAGGGCACAGCTCGAGGCGCAGTCAGAAAACCACGGCCCTTCTGTGTGGGACACAGCCTGATGGCCCAGACATTCTGCTTAAACGGGGAATTTCACTCTGTTACTTGTCACTCCACCTAATGACACACGCTGAAGCTTATCGTTTCACAGGCTAATTTTAGCCCCACACTGCTCACAGCTCACGAGTTTAGAAAAACACCGCCCTGCCCTGCAAACCCAGTCACTCTCCCCGCAGACTCCAAGGCAGCAGAGCTGGCAGGGCCAGAGGCGGGTGGGAGTGGGGGCGGCTGCCGGGGCGCCCAGGAGGGGACGGGCACCAGGGCTGTTGTATTTCAGTGTCGGGCCACGTCCCAGTCGGCCCCGGGGTGCCTCGGCCTTCTCAGCCATTGTTCATTAGGAAAATATTGAGGCTGGAGGTGCTGAAAACTGAACGTGCTGATGGCAGGGAAAGCCCAGAGAGGAAACCCAGAAGGAGACCCTGTTCCTGTGCCCCCAACCCACCCCCCATGTCATTAGATTAACCTTCAGGCTGTTCCTGAGGAAAGCGCAGATACGGTCCACTTCGAAGTCTTTGTCTGACCTTTTCGTGGTTTCTCCATAGTCCACATATATGTATCGGTAGGGGAGGGGGGAGGGGGGAGGCCAGGAGGTGGGGCGCACACTGGACTCAGACTAAGGCTACCGAAAGCGGAGAGCTGGGGTGCAAGCCAGGGAGTGGGGGTCTGACGGAGGGTGACCAGGCTTTGGTGATGGGCATGGTGAAGTAACACGCGTTACCCCTCAGACAGGTACTGTGAGGTGAGCCAGCATCACCTCGGTGAATGTAACTTAACAAAGGAGACAGACGGAGCCCACCAGGCCTCGCCAAAGCCTGTAGCATCACCACAGGACCGTGGCTAAAGACGCCCCATGCACCATGCGCCACGAAAGGGGTCAGTTTCCCATCCTATTTCTTTCTCTCTTTCTCTCCTGTGGGTTCTTGCCCGGGCACACCCACTTAGCTCTGAAGGGCGATCCAATTTGGCCTCCTCTGATGTCTCAGTACACATGCACCCCAACCGATGTACCCCCATGCTCCCCTCAGCTCTTCCAGGTGGACCCCGCGTACACCACTTTGCTGCTTCTCCGGCCCATTTCAGCCTCCTGTCCTGCACTTCTCTGCCAGCTCGTCCAGCTCTGAATGAATGACGCCATCACACACTAAGCCCCCTGCTCCTCTGACCTGTGGGGAAAACCAGAATAGGGGAGCGGACATTCAAACCCCAGTGGCCTCCAATCGTAACTGTCCAAGAATCTTGCCACATTTGCTAGGTTCTCGTGTTCTCTCACCAGTGACACTTCCAAGTCTGAACCCTCCATCTCTTCTCATGGCACATCTAGCCAGATGAGGCTGGGAGAAGCAAGGCGCAGATGGCCTTAGGTTTTGGGGTGCAGGCAAGAACAGCTTCTACCTCCAGCACACGGCGGTTACCTTTCAAACGTTTACAGAAACAAGTCCAGGGCAGATCTGGTTTTGGAACAAGGCCTGTGTCTGTTCAAGGTCAGGTGGGACAGGCCAGAGCTTTGGGTGAGTGGAGACGAGAGCCAGCTCCCTCGAGGTGTGTGCCCTTCCCGCCCTCTTCTGGTTCCACGCACCTGCAGGGCTCTGGAGTTTTACCTGCACGCACATTGCCTGGCATCTGACAGGTGCGGGGTACAAATGCAGGTCTGGGGTGGGGCCTGCAGTGCTGCATTTCTGATGAGCTTCTGGGGGACCCCCTACAAATTGCAGACACGCACTGGGAATAACAAGAGTTTTAATGGGCTCAGCAACGTAGAAGCTACAACCCCAGAGTTACTCTGCTCACAGAGATGCACTCTGATTCACAAGATTGCCTCTGCATGTCTCATGTCAAAGACCTCAGACACGGAAAGGGAATTTTTAAAAATAACTTCAAACTTTGAGTAATATCTGTAACTTAGACCACCCCATCCCCATCCGACCCAGATATCATATTTGCTAAAAAGAATCATACCTAGAAGTCCAGCAAAACTTGTAAGGCCTCATCAATATGGATTAAACAAAAAGGAAGCTTTAATTACAAAATTAAAAATATACGGTGTCTAAATAATTTTGGGGGGATTATTGTTGATAGAAATCAACTTAGTTGGGGCTGACTGAACCTGGACGAAGGGGTGCCTAAAAAATAGGTAAATAAAAATTTAAACCACAATCAAATTTATTAGTTTCCACTTCATAGGGAACCCAAGTTTCAAGAGTTTGAAAAACAGTTTACTGTTTAAGTAATTTATATATTTCCCTGTGGATCAAGTTTATCTTATTATCTATGTGTTATCCATGAGAAAAAAAATCATCATAAAAATTTTTCATCATAAATTCTAAATAAAAAAGAAATAGAACTTCTAAAATCTCGCTGCATTTAAAACAAAAGCCCCTGAAACTTAAAAATCAGTGTTCGTTCCACCATTCCCCTATCCTGGGGCTTCCTTTAATCTGTTAGTGAGGTGGAAAAACAAAGGCTTAACTTCAGGTCAGCAGAAGTCAAGGTCAAGGCCATTTTGAGACCTTTACTGAGCTAAGGGAAGTCAGGGGGATGACAAAGGGCAACTCCCGGTCTATCTGTTTGGTCTTGGAAAGCGTTTTCCCCATCAACTGGAAAGCAGAAGGTGCGAGAAAGAGGGAAGCCCAGCAGGGCCAGAGCTGGTGCTGGCCAGTTTCCGAGCCTGCACCCAAGGCCAGGCCACCAGGGCGAGCGCTGGGGAAGGAACACGCGGAGCAGAGTGGAAGGCACAGCATTTTATCGTCACGGCACAGCACGGCAGGTCGTGCGGCGCGGACACTCACAGGCCCGTCCTCCTTGGTTATGAGAGGCTGACCTGCCGCCAATAACGGGCGGGACGCGGAAGAGCCGCAAAAACAGGAGACCGCTTTGAGATTCATTAGCTGAAAAGAGAACTCAGAGGCAGCTCAAGTAATAACGGCCCACGAGCTCTCAATGAGCTTGGGTTTTCTTAAGACTGGAGCCTCCCATGATCCTCTCCGCGCCACAGCACTGGAGCTGGTGGTCTCTGGTACCAGCACCAGATGCTAAGTGTGTTGACTCGGTAAGAGCAGACCGGACCCTGCTAATGGTTGGATCTGGGATCGAACAGAGAGTGGTGAGAGAGGCCAGACGAGGTGGAGCTTTTGAAAGTCTGGAATATTCACTGGACGGTAAAGGGACACGTTTGACAGAAAACGTGCAGTTTGCCCCTAAAAATCTTACTGCAGAACTGAGGTGACCAGAGAGGGGAGGGAGCCCACAACCAGAGTGGGGTTCTCTGGGGGCCTTGGTGATGTGCAGGGGGTGGTAACACCCCTGTGTGAGCCTGGACCTGAGCCACCTACAGCATTGTCAACTGATGCTGCCCCACATCACAAAGGAATGCAATTAAAAAGAACAGAAAACAGTACTGTTAGCATTATGGGCCTCAAGAAAAAAATGGGGTGTGGGGCCTCCCTCACGGCGCAAGGGACTATGAAGGACTGTGAAGCTATCAGCAGCCACAGCAGTGCGAGTTCGATCCCCGGCCAGGGAGCAGACCCACAGGGCGCAGCAGACCTCTCCTGCCTCCCGCTGCTCCCCTCAGCAAGTGTTTCAGTGGATCTGCCTGTTCTGCTCCCCACTCTGTCTCTGGGGACTCCTCTCACCCCCGGCCCCAGGCCTCTGGCCTGAACTCCCAGTTCTTGTATGGAAAAATAAATAAATTTTTAAAAAAGAGCATATGTCCTTAAAAAAAAAGGAGAAGAAAAAATGGGAAGAATTTGTGCCATCCATTACTATTTTTTCATTTCTGTTTATTGGATTGCTTCCTCCCTTATTTTTGCTTGAAGTCTGTTTTTAAGAGTTTTTCACAGTGGGGGAAAAATCACTTTGGGAATAAATGAAAGATAGCTTCACCTGAAAGAAAGGAATAAAGTAAAAAACAAAGACGCAGTTTGCGTTGCTCTGTGCACTAACACTCAGACAAATGTGCTCTAGGCATGTTTGGCTTTACAACGGATGGACAGACGGACACGCAGTGTTTTCTCACAGTCTCCCCTCCACCCACTGTCCCAAGCCACTTCTGTCCCTTTCTGTAAGAAAGCAGAACCGGGGCCTTCCAACATCTGCCTCAGCAGCAGGAGTTTGACCCCAGGCAGGGGAGGGGACCCACATGGCTCAGCAGACCTGCCTCCCGCTGCTCCCCTCAGCCGTGTATCCGCCTGTTCTGCTCCCCACTCTGTCTCTGGTGAATCCTCTCACCTCCCTGCACCTCTGGCCTGTGCCCCAGCTCTTGTATGCATGAATAAATAAATCTTTAAAAAAAAAAAAAAAAAAGAAAGAAAGCTGAAGCATCGGCCCTAAGAGGAGGGAGAGGGCGCGGATGCCAGACACCAGGAGCAGGGCCCCAGGGAGCTCCAGGAAGCTCCAGAGCCAGGTGCCAGAGGGGGAGGGGGAGGCTTCCAGGGGCTCCTCCATCTCAGCAGCTTTTCACTGCAGAGTGGAGCTGAGTCACCTGCCCTGAGCGTCCTTCTGCAGCCCCAACAGGTAGAAAGGGGTCCAGCAGTGCTGAAGAAATGCAAGCCGGGGTCGTAGATGAGATCTTATGTCAAGCACGCCATCAAATGTTATTATATTTTTAATACTCTTCCACCAAGGGCCTCGAAGCACATGATGTTTGGACAACTCAGTTTGCTTATATTTTGGGTCCTAGAAACTTGGAGGCCTCAAGTTTTGGTGTCAGATTTTCTGAATTCCTCTTCTGGGCCCTGTGAAGCTAAAAAGGTGTGTGCTTGACGTTACGCACTTTTCACAACCCAGAGCTGCACGAACTGGGGGGAACCCTCAAATGAACTGTGGTTTTGTTGCTAATAATGTTTCCATAGAGCTCATCAGCCTCTATGGAAAGATCAATTCTTTTTCACTGGGAATTGATGCACCCCAACATCACTACCTCTAAAGTCCAGAAGGAGGGCCCCAGCACGAAGAAGACAGAAAATTTAAAATTCTTTCTGCCCATTTAAGGACCCCCCCAGCCCCTGCAGCAGAGACGTCCTTGAACTCCCAGGGCTTTGGTGAATAAACTAAATGAATAAATAGATAAATAAAAGTGCTCGCACGAAAAAGCACAGGATTTTAGGTGATGGCTTTGAGAAGGGCTGGAGGCACCAGGGTGGGAATGAGACTTCACCCATGGTCATCCACAGATGACCACCAAGCCCATGAGGACATCTGGAATTTGGCATCGGGCCTGTGCAGCCCATGGCATGCTGGGACCCACGGTTCAACTCCTCAGACTCTTAAATTGCCCACTGTAACAGTTACCTCTGAAGCCACCCCCTCGCACCCCGACTCAGTTCGTGGGCTGTATGTGTGGCTTTCTGGAATACGAGACTGTTGACGGGCTGAGAGGCCGGGGGCTGGGGAAGAGCAGGACGGGGTTATCCGTTTTTTGTTGTGCAGTAAAAATGGCAAAATCAAGGCCAGAGCAAGGTCATAGTGTAAGCGCCTCTTTCTAGCTTCAGAATGGGAACGAGTCTTGTCCACCAGCGGTGGTGGCCAAGGTCATAACAAACATAATGGCGCATAATGAAGATAATCACAGGGAAAAAAGGAGTCTAAAGAGCCCGGCTCTGTGACACAGTCCAGGCCCACCGACGTCCTTCAGCCCACGTACCCACGCACAGACAGGTGGGGCTGGTTCTTGCCCATCGGCACCGAAGTTCTAGTTTCTCCCGACACATCTTCTTCACAAGAGTGTCTGCCTGGCGAGGATCGGCTGTCCAGAGCAGCAGGGCTTCTGCAGACCCAGGATTTGGAGGACAGGGAGGAGGGCAACCCTCAGACTCGTACTCCAGACCGGGCACCCACCAGGGCTTTTCTTGTTCTTTGTTGGTTTTAAGGTCCTGGTTCCTGGACAGGAACTTTCCCTCAAGTGCAGGTCAAAGGACTGTGCACAGAAAAGAAATGTCGTTATGGCTTTGGGAGAATTTTTCGTGGGAAAGTACTAAATGAATACATAAAAGTGCTCGCATGGAAAAGCACAGGGTTTTAGGTGATGGCTTTGAGAAGGGCTGGAGGCACCAGGCGGGAATGAGATTTCACCCATGGCTGCCACTCAGTTGGGTAGAACCCACACGAGGGATTTCTCCCACCAAAGGGAAGAAGTAGGTAAAATAAAATGGAAAGTGACACTCTCCTTTCTGAACATTTTCAGTAATCACAGTGACCAAGATAACTGTTCTAAAAAAGAAAGGAATTGGGCACAGGCCTCAAAGAAGCCTATTTAAAATCTGAAAAGTATCTACCCCCCACACCATCCCCGAGACCTCTCCTTGTCACCCCATGTCCCACTAAAGTGAACTATTTCATGTAGAGGATTTGCAAATAGAAAGAACAATCAGTAGAATTCCATGGGTCCTTCTGGATCAATTCTTTTTCTGACTGAGAAGAGGCAGGCAGAGCTGCCCCGATGTGCAAGTGTGACCTACTTTGCCACTCTGTGTGGGTTCACCGTCCGAAGTGCTGACCTGGCTCCTTGGAGTGGCCCGAGAAACATAAACAGGGCCTCCCTGGTGGCGCAGTGGGTTGAGCAACGCACTATGAAGCAAACCGCAGCCACTGCAGCACGAGTTCGATCCCTGCCGCTGGCCAGGGAGGGGACCCACAGGGTGCAGCAGACCTCTCCTGCCTCACCCGCTGCTGCCCTCAGCAGTGTGTTTCAGTCTGCCTGCCTGTTCTGCTCCCCACTCTGTCTGGTGAATCCTTTCCCCTCCTGCAACTCTGGCCTGTACCCCAGCTCTTGTATGCAGAAATAAATAAATCTTAAAAAAAAAGAAACATAAACAGTTTGGAAATATTGAAAACGCATCGCTGAATAAATGCAAAGGACAGCTCCTCAGAAACAGGCTGGCTGAAGGTAATCAGGGAACAGGAACTGGAGAGACCGCGAGGAAATCACAGAATGCACTTTGTTTTAAAGCACGTGTCACCTGCTTGGACAAGGCCTGAGACCTCAGACCCTGCACCCCCAGTTTCACGCCTCCCAGAGGCAAGTCCCCTATGCAAGTGCCCGAGTGCCAGGACCCACGCATCACTACGCGAGCCAGTAGGTTGTCTTTGGTGACTCTGGTGTTAGCAAACGCTAGTTCCTTTGTGTGTCCTTGGTCACCAGCTTTGACTCCACCATTCTAAAGCATTTCAGGATTTCTTTAAATGGGCCTCCACTTTCCTGATTAGCTTTTGTCCCACGAAGCACATCCCACCTATTCTATAAAGACCCCAAATTACCAAATTATCATTCTTTATTCCATCGCATTTTGAGTGACGTGTTCATTCTTTATATATCACACCCCCGTCCTTCCGGCCCTTAACAATTCATCTGTGAGAGGTGATTTTTTTTCCCAGTACCTTCCTATCCCTTCTAAAACTCTTTGGTGAGCTGGCAATAGAGACAGTAATGGCAAATTGTGGTAATATTACTCACTAACATTACTGGATCATTCCTTAGAGCCTACTTAGAAGAATAGAAGAATACAGAAGAAACTTCTAAAATGTAGCAATTCATCGATTTATGGAGGATATATTAATTTAAAAACTGGATGAGTCCAGAATGTTCCTGGTAAGTAGGGCTGGCCCAGCCCCCACTTCGTCTGTGACATTCCCCGTCCTCTCTCAGAAATGTGACCCGTTCAGCTCGGAACCCTCAGCAGAAGGACTTAAGAGCCAGAGCTTGAGAACCAAACAAAAGCCTAAAAGCTAAGGGAATTCGGTCGAAGACCATTAAAATAACTAGAAAACGTGCAGGTGGAACAGACGGGAGGAACAAAAGGAAGTCAGAGTTCAATTAGGAGCTCAGATCTGTGACTCAGAAAGTGGAGCGTGCGCCTCCCCAGACGGATGCTGAAGATGGAAGAGCAAGAACTTCAGCAGGCTGTCCTCTGACGCTGTCGCCCCTCCCCCAGGGGCCCGCGGTGCCCGACCCAGCCCAGCGTCCAGCAGGGGCTTGGGGAGAACACCCTGCCGCGGTCAGTCCCAGGCCTCACGGGACCCCTTTCCCCTTCCTGACCCCAGAACCACTCTCTCCCACGCCCTGTCTCTGGCCCAGGAGATTCTAGACTCCCTGCCCCAAGCAGGGACGGCAGGGTGCAGAATATTCATTTGAGCTTCATCGTAAGGGTGGGAGGGCAAGACGGGGCCGCGGGGAGCTAGGCCCCAGCGAGGAGGGAGGCCACCGAGACCTGAGGCATGCTCAGCTCGCCAGGCCGGAGGAGAGCTAGAGGCTGGTGGACAGTCGTGGCGAACAGAGGCGAGAGAGGGCCGGCTGCGCTCAGCGCTGGACCACGGCAGCGCCGGGCGGACCCAGTGTGCTCCCCGGAGCCGGTGGGGGTTCATCCGCCCCTGCGCCTCCGAGCCTCTCCGTTCTCTCCTTGCAGCCACCAGCACCTGCCTCCCAACGCGCACCAGGCAGGCACTGGACCTTGACTCTGAACCAGAGCGAGGAGCCCGGGGCGCTGGCTCCTGGAAGCCGTGGCACTTCTGTATCTCCCGCACGCGAGCGCGTGTTCTGGTATTTGTCTTTTGCCTCATGCTTTATTTTGCTTATCAAAATAATAACAATAACGGATCAAAGCAAAACAAACCAAACCTAGAAATACGACTACAGAAGTGAGGCTTCCAGAGGAGACCGTCTGGAGGATGAAGGGGGCTTTGGTGGTGGCTGTGGTGGGGTTACATCTGAGCGGGTGTGAACTTGCACCCCGAAATCACATGCAGTGTTGTAAAGCAGAGTTACCGCCATCGTTAAAAAGATGCCTGGACGCGCCCGCCGGTGCTGACCTGTGCCGTCCTGGAGCCCGGCCAGCTCCGGCCAGCGCAGAGCTTGGCCCAGTTCCCACCCCCAAGGTGCTGTTCAGAGGCAGCCGGCAGACCCGATGCCCCAAACTGGGCTGTGCCCCGGAAACTAGGCAGGAGCGGGGAGGGGAGCAGGTGTGGACAGATGTCATCACCCCAGGCTCTGGCTCTGGCTCAGCCAGAGCTTCTGGAAGGTGGACCTCACTCCTTTATTCTCCCTGTTTCTTGCCCCCACTCCTTGATGGACACCCTCAGCATTTAGTCCTGCAGATAAAGCTACAGAAGTCAGCTTTGTCTCGTGCGTCATCCCCCACGTTCAATGCTCAGGAAATGCTCTCTGCGGGCAGAAGCCCCAGAAGTAAAGCTTCGTTTCTTCAGCTGTCTCCAGCACCAGAGACTTGGCCGTCTTCGCCTGGAGAAGCCCGGGGAGCGCGCCGGAGAGGGCAGTGAGGACGCGCGGACAGAGTGGGCCTCTGGCGCCTGGCAGCTGTGCTGGACCCACATTCGGAACCTGCTTCCTGCCGAGTCTCTTCCCAGGGACCCCACGGCCAAGCCCTCCCCCAGGCCGATCCCGCCATACTGCCTCTCAGCTGCTCCGCACTGACAAGCCCGCTCTTCGCTCAGTGCCAGCTGGCTCCCGGACTGTCCCTTAAGTCTCTACCGTTAAACAAAAAACGCCTCAGCCACTGAGCCCCCTTCCAGCCTCAGACTCCCCCTTGCTCAGACCCCCCTTCCACTCCCGGACCCCCCCTTCAGTCCCAGACCCCCCCCATCCAGCCTCGGACTCCCACTTTCAGCCTCAGAGCCCCCTTCCAGCCTCAGACCCCCCCCCTCCAGCCTCAGACCCCCTTCCAGCTGCTGACCCATCTTTCCCCTCAGGGCCAACCTTGACAGAGCTGGGGCCTCCTGCCCCCACCCATTCCGGAGCCACCAGTCTGGTGTCACCACCATCATTCCACCACAGCGGCCCTGGTGACGGCCACGGCGCCTCATGCCACTGAGCCCAGCAGTCTCCAGCTGCATGGCCTGCCCGCCCTCAAACCCTCTGCTCCCCTGGGGTGCTGACAGCAGTGCCTCCTTAGCCTCCACCCCTGTGCCCCCTCCAGCTCTGACATCTGCCCAGGTTCCCAGGCAGCCGCTCCCTGTGACTCCCTCACTTGAACTAGATGCTCATTTTCTCTAGACACAATTACTACCTGTAACGCACAGCCTACAATGTCAGGCAGATAGTCTGGGAATCAAGACCTCTCTCTGCCTCCTCCTCCTCCTCCTCATGCTCCTCCTCCTGCTCCTCCTCCTCCTCCTCCTCCTCCTGCTCCTCCTGCTTCTCCTCCCCCCTCAATCTGTCTCTCTCCCCCCTCCCCTCCCCCACACCCCACCCCCTGTGACAGGTAGAGCCCCTTCCAGTCTCTGGACACCACAGGCTCCGTATCCCCACACACAGCAGCCCTGAGGATGCGCTTCCCATACCCGTCAGGGGACAAAGGAAGTCTCCCCCCAAACCCTCTGCGGGTGAAGGCCCTGTGTCCCGGGGAGCTGCTCCCCTGCAACGAAAATACTAAGACAGACCCTCCCTGGACCCCCAGGACTGCCTGTTCTCTGAGGACTGGCTCTTCCAGCCCCCAAAGCGCCCCGTGCTTCTGTGGGCGCACCTCACCTCCTGAGACTTGAGGGTTTTCAGGTTCCCCACGAGCCAGGCTCCCTCCCCGCCTCCTCCCCCAGTAAAGCCTGCATACCAGCTGCCTTTGCAAGTGTATCTCCAAGGACCAGGCACCCCCTCGGGTGACCGGCCCGAGCACCAGGACCTCATCTGTCCTGGGGGCGAGTTCACTTCCAGCGTCCCACTTGGGGACACTGAATGCAGATGCTGGGGTGCCTCGTTTCTGCGGGAAGCTACACGGCAGACACCCCAAACCTTGGGTTGACTATGCTGGCGACAGCACCACACTCGGCTACACCGAGAACCATGCGAGGCGGCCGCTGGCTGGCCGGGCCCCGAGGGCCGGCAGGGCGGCGCCAAGGGACAGTCCCTGCTCCTGTAACTGGGGCGTCCGGTCTGGAGGGGCGAGTCGGCACAGGACACGCGTGGGGTGACCTCTGCTGTCCCCCGACCCGGCCCGCTGGGGAGGAGCCTTCACCAGAGAACTCGCGACCCTCGGCCGCAGGTGCCTCCCTGAGGACAGGCGGTCCTTCCTGAGGAAGGAAAGGAGGACCCGCTGCAGGTGGAGCCGCGCTGAGGCTCCATGGAGACGCACCTGAGACGGAAAAGGCACTCCAGAAGCGCGGCCTGCAGAGCTAGCTCCTCCGCGCCCACGCGGCCTGCCCGCTGAGCGTCCGCAAGGGAGAAATCTTTGGCTGCCTGCTAACTTTTAGAGCTACCTTTAAAAACCAACAAAACCCACAAGCCTCTGAAAGAACGTTGCCTGCAGTTTCAGGTAATTTTTAAACCATGACGTGAGACGTTCCCTTTCCCGAGCTAACGCTCCCGGCAGCGACACCGGCCGCGAGAACCAGCAAAGTGAGTCCAGCAGCAGCGGGCCGCAGCCTCCTTGGTCTGTCTGCACGTGAGTCTTGGGGTCGGGGGGCCTCGCGGCAGGGCCTCTGCACTGGAGAGGGCCGAGCTCCGGCTCTCTGGGGTTCACGCTGAGCACCCTCGGCCCCCTCGGAAGCGCCGGCCTGCAGCTGGCAGGAGCCGCCCGCACTGCTCTCAGCGCCCTAAACACTCTGCGGAAGCAGTGGCGTGCGCAGCTCGCGCCCTTCCTCCCGGCTCCCAGGCCCACTCCCAGGCCCACTCCCGAGTGTCGCCGCAGCCTGTCAGCACTGCCGGATTCTCAGGGAGGCGCAACCCCGAGCCCCAGCGCCCTGCCCGCCGAGCCCTGTCCTGCCCGCCGTGCCCAACCATGGTCCAGCCCGAGCGCTGCCCGCCCCCAGGGGAGGCAGGCAGCCGGGCAGGCGACCAGCTTCCTGCAGCAGCTGCTGCCAGGGGGGCGGGCCCTGCCCCGGGGAGCTGCTCCACCGCTGACATCGTGACTTTTTGCTCAGACTCAGGATGAGTCTTTTCCTTTAAAACCTGTGGCTCGAGGCTCTGCAAGCCTTTCTACACAAACGCTCACTTTCTCATCAGAAGTCCTTTCTCAAAGCAAATGCACAAAGCCGTCGGATTTCCTCTTCAGCGCGACGGAGAAGCCGTGGTCCCCGCTGCACGGTTTTCCCTGCACCCCCGTAAGTGACCACGGAGCGAGGGCCAGCTTCTTCCTGACTGCGGTCAAAGCTGAGTGGTGGCTCACCCATTCCTCCAGCCCTCTGGTTCTGCCCCACCCCATGGGGACGTTGTGCCGGGGTCAGAGGGCTGCTGCTGTGCCCACCGTCCCCTGGGCTGGGTGTCCTGGGCTGGGTGTCCCGGCCAGTGCACATGTGCCCAGCACCGGGAGCCACGTGACCCTGTCAAACAGCTCCCGGCACAGCCAGGATCAGCCCAGAGAGCATGACCTGTCCGGCCGCTGCCCGGGGCAGAGGGTTTTCTCCTTCCAGGGGGTGACAGGAGTTTTCTGGCAGCCAGTAAAATTTAGCACTACAAAGAGAAACCAGGCCAGGAAAACAGAGGACCTGCAGGAACTGGCTGGGAACTTCGGCCCCCATGAACCCGGAGAACACCTCTGGGTGCTGCCTATACCTACTTGCGGGACAGGAAAGGGGAGGCAGGTGCCACCCCAGGACAGAAGCAGGGTTTGGAGACCCCAGACTCATGGAGCTGGCTGAGGGGGCCAGCGAGGACCACAAGAAGGAGAACAGCTCTGCAGCCAGTAATGTGCATCCGTGTCCTACTTCTGCGGCTTCCGGCTGCGTGGCTGTGGGTCGGTCGCTCCCCCTCTGCGCTACAGGAAATGCCTATATTCTAGGGCACAGGGGTAGGTACCAAAATCCCCAGTCCATCATAGGTGCTCCCGACATGTCTGGAAACAGATGTGAGAGAGAGCGCACGGAGAGATCTAGGACACTTCTCGGCCACGCTTCTGAAAGGCGCTAAGACGACAAGCCAGTGTGTGTGCTACGACCTGATGCCTCGGGGTCTGACAGGCAGAACTCTAGCTCCCCTCGCCCTGCCTTCCTTCCTGACCCGGGCACAGGCTCGGGCCCTTGCGCACTCAGACAGTCGGCTTAGTGGCCTCAGCTCTGCCAAAGCAATGGCGGCAAGGAGCACCAGAGGAAAACGAAGCAGGGCTACATGTTAGTTGCAGTTTGTGTGCTGAGCAAGGACATCACAATTAAGCTTTGCTAATATATTTTAGAAATCATAGAATTTTATCTTTATTTTGATAATTTTCCAGCAGAGAAAAATGCTGTTTAAATACAAATATTAAGAGAGTGATCATTTTCTGACAGCTGGAAGTAAACCATCTTGAAGAAGAGATGACGTTCTTGACGTTACTCCAAGGTGCCACTTATGTTAGTGATAGAGCAATTAGGAGTCTCCACTCAGCTGTTGGGGAACCCCTGGCTTCCACAGAGATTCCTTCTGTGTCTGGGAATATTCCCTCCATGCACTGCTCAAGCCAAGTTCCATCTAACTCTGAGCTGGACTTTTTTCTGACAGCATAGTCAACCAGAAGCCCATTAGTCCAGTGTCCCAGTCCATCACCACGGTCACCAAGCTCCTGGATGGAGTGATGCCCATGCACCCATCACTCGATCAGGAATGGCCAGGCACATGGGTCCCCTCGACTTTAGAATGCTTCAAACTTTCTTTCTCCTTCTGGTGCCCATCCCAGTGCCTCCCTACCCCCCGCCCCCATCTTTCATTGCTGTTTAATAATGAGACAAGCCCGCCACCATGCCTTCTCCTCCCCAACAGCAGGCCTGGCGAGAAAGTGATAAGCTAGTGCAGGCTCTGAAGCTGGTATGATTCAAACTGAATGCATCACCTCTCCCACAGGAAATTAACATTTCAAAAAGCGCCCCCTCAAAAAGACAAGGCAAGGGGTCATTATCCCAATTAGAAGTTGGAACAAGAAGGAAAAGATTGGGGTGGACAAAGAGGGTAGGGCTGGAGAATAATTACCCAGAGCTCTCAATGGCTACCCCACGCAGGGCCAACTTCAGTAAGCCTGTCTGTAAGACCGAATTATTACAAAATCATGACGAATGATTTCGCTTGTATAGAGCTTTATTTTCAAGATGGAACAGTGTATCTAAGCAGTGATCTACAACCTCACTTATCAAATAGAAGGGCTGCCAGGCTGTTCTAACAAAGGATCGTTTTTATTTGCGTTAATCACTGCTCAAAACCCAGGTGCTTATGCAAAGCTGGCCTGTGGTTATGAACAACACCACATACTTTCCACATCATCACCGCCACCACATCATCACTGCCACCATCGTCGTTAACACAGGTAAATCTGGGCAACGTTTACTGACCCACTGGCTACACCCCGTAAGAGGAAGGAACATGGAAAAGCAGCAGCAGCTGGGAGTCTCCTGGGAGGTTCTGCACTAGACCTTGGTGGTGCAAACATGGTGCAGGTGGGTCCTCACCTCATCTCACATTTCTGGACTCAGGCTCTAGGATAATACATCCCTGAGCTACTTAGAATATGTGTGTGTTAATCAATATGTATATTTATTGTTAAATAAGCCACAAAAACAAGTAAAATAAAGCAGGTGATTTGGCTGCCCCCCCCTCTTCCCAACACCAACCAGCTAGTACCCCGCCCCAAGGTACAAGTGTAAATGCTCTATATTGACTGACTCGGGAAAGCTGGGTTCTCACTCGCTGCTTCTCATTCACTTTGTGCATCATTGCTTTCTGAACTGTCAGTAGCACGTAAAGAATTTATTCATTAATCTTTGTTCAAATAGCTTTAAAGTTACTTTATTGTCAGTTAAGACAATATACGTCATTGTGTATTCATCTATATTTTTATCCGTTAATAATACTTACAGGCAAGACAATAGCAAGTTTTGAGATGAATTTATAATAACCTTCTATCGTCTTAGATGCAACACAACTTGTGTCTTTCAACAATGTTTTCTGCCACCCTTTTATGGCGTTGTGTCTAAAATTACCGCAAATCAAATAGCAATCTATAAAATTAATTTTTTAA
Source organism: Galemys pyrenaicus (assembly GCA_019455555.1). Classification (NCBI taxonomy): domain Eukaryota; kingdom Metazoa; phylum Chordata; class Mammalia; order Eulipotyphla; family Talpidae; genus Galemys; species Galemys pyrenaicus. The sequence goes on from JAGFMF010011435.1 coordinate 1,583,326, forward strand.
ATCTGAGGCAGTAGATCATGATGGGAAGGGTGATAGAGGAGAAGAAAGAAGACCTGAGCTCTGATCGTGCTGTTATCTAAGGAAATAAGGCTGCTAGACGCTATTCATTAACTTTTAACTCCTGATGAGAAAATCTGTACACGCTAAGGGCAAGAAGAGCAGGCAGGGAACAAGCCGGCTGCAAGTCACCGAATACTATGTTCGCAATTTTCCTGCACATCTAAAATTTGCTCAAACATCAAGTGGATTTAAAACAAGTTGTCTAACAAAGACACTTGCCTCTGAGCCACGCTCAGCAGCACCAAGCACTGGGGCACACTGTCCTCCGGCCGCTGCTGGAAGCCACCAGAAACTACCACTTCATCCCATTTTTGGAGTAGAAAAGAAAACCAAAGCTCACAGAAGTGCACTTTTGGGGAGAAAAGAGAGCTCTTCAGGCTCTGCGTCCTTTTTGAGCAAAGACATCCAATAATGGCCCATAAATCATTCCAGAACGACACAAACATCTCATTATTTTTTTTTTTAAGAAAACACTCATTTGCCCTTTGCAGGAAATACTTATATGCACAACCAACTCCCGCAAGGGATGCATTCACCAAGGGACGCGTTCACCCGTTTCCTGCCCAGCAAAACGGCCCCGCAAGTCCTCTACGGAGGTTGCACGTTAGTGCCGTCGGGCAGAGAGCCCCACGCATGCCAGGCAGGCCGCGCGGATCCTTCGGCGGCGGGTGTGTGTGCGGAGCGCGGGACGCCGTCTGGTCACGCGCTGGTGGGAGTTGGCAGGACCCAGCAAGGGAGGCTGCACCCCTGTAACGGGCAGGCCGCCTTCCCTGGACCCTTTCATTCTTCCCGACGCCGGGGTTGCGCGTGTGTGGTGTGGCGTCACATTAGCTAATGAGATCGTACTTGCTAAACTAAGCCAAGCTAATGAGCTCTGCTTTGCTAATCAGCTCTAAAGAAATGAGCTTTCTTTTTTGGTGAATAGGCAGTCCCTGGTGTTAATTCGTGCTGGTCGTGTGCCACTGGGACCGAGTCCTTCAAGTAGAAATCACATGACACTTCTCAGGCCCGCCCGGCGCCCTTTGGAAGCCTTAAGGGCAGGAGCAAGAATGGGGGCGCGGGCCCTGGGCGCCCCTCTCCCGGGTGCGCAGGTTGGTAAGGGTCAAAAATTGAAAAAAGCAAAGACAAAAACAAAACCAAAAAAACTACAGAACAGAAACATCGCCGACTATTCTAGGAGGAATCAACTAAGTGGCCACCTATTTTGCAAAACGAGCTTGGGCTCGTCACCTGGTGTCAGCCACATTCACTGCAGTTGGGGACACCCCAAATGGCGCTTGCTGAAACATGTAGCAGGAGTCCTTCCCACCAGGCCTGTTCACTAGACGCCTGTGGCATCTCCGGCACGTGCTGAGATAGTTCATGACAGCAGGTGCCATAAAACAGGGCCACGTCTATGAAGTTGGGCAAAGAGCAGCATGGCTTTTTACTGTGTGAGGCAAAGCGTCCAATTCAAATCAACAGCACCCACATGCCCAGCCTGAAGACACCATCTTCAAGTGAAGCACGAAGCAGCAGCCTCCTCCTCCCTCTCCAACAAGCTCAGGACGAGAACTAGTGAAGGACATCGTGTTGGAGATGGCTTTGTTGGCAGTGGCGAGGACCGAGAGCACCGCCCCGACCTGGCCACCTGACCTGCCTCCTGGGGGGATGTCTCGGGGGGGCAGCAGGTGGGGGAGCCGCGGAAACGTGCTCAGGCACTTTGTCTCGACCCCCACGACTCTGCAGGTGCGCCCAACCCCAGTTCCTCGAGCCCAACCCCCAAACACACCGTGGTGTAGGACATGGGTGAGGCAGGGGCATGAAGGTGAGACGAGCCCAGTTCCAGGAACACGTGCAGGGCTTTGCAGTTGGCATGAGGATCCTTTATGCCTCACGCCTCAATGGCGAATATAAAGGGCAACTGTGCCAGGAGGGTGGCCACATAAACTCCTCCACGCTTGCGGCTCTGGAAGGGGTTTGAGTCAGCCTGATGGTGTCGATGCGAAGTCTCCTGGCCCCGAATGTTTCTCTCCTGTCCCCTTTCCAAAGTGGGGTGACCAGGTGTGTCGAGGGCTCTGGGCCTGGGTGACATCAGGGGGGGGTCACCCAGCAGCCTGGGACCTGGGAAGCGGCCGGACAGAATGTGGGAGATCATCGCAGCCTGACCAAGGGGTGACCTGCAAAGGGTTGCGCACGGCAGGCAGCCGGGCTCCCTGGGCCCCCAGCTGTGCTGGTGCAAAATCACGAGAGACAAGAGCCTGGTTCCAGATCTTTCTTCTTCATGAATCCAGGAGCCAGCTCAAGATTGTTTCCTTCAATGAGGGGCAGGCAGTACCAGCAACTGCTTTTGCACCTTTGGAACAAAAACGGTAAGAGGGGAAAGGCGGTGGTCAGGAGGTGGACGTGGCCCTGAGGACAGGAGCACAGCGCTTTGACGCAGACCCCTTCACGTCTCAGTGCGCAGTGTGGCACTTGAGAGACGCCGAACATCAACCTCGGCCCCACGACGGACAGGGCACCCCGGAGTCCCAAAGCATCATGTCTTGTATTTCTGATACGGAGCAGTTTATGTTGGGCATATGGTAACACTCAGCATTCCTTGAGCTAAGAGACCAAGAAATACTAGCAAAAGTGAGTGGGAAATTCCTTTCAAAAAGAAATGGCAAAGGCATGGGGGATGGGCAGCGGCCTGAGGATGGGCAGGGCTCCTGAGCGGGCTCAGTGCCAGGCCAGCAGCGGTCAGAGTCCCCTCGGTTTTCCTCCAGAAGACCACGTGGATTCACAAATGTCTGACTTATTTTGATCACTGCATTAGGCCAGACCCTTCAAGTAAAACCATTTTTCTTTGGCGGCTGAACTGACTGAATTGGCGGAGACGATGGTGGACAAATCAAGCCTGCCCGTCCCTCGGACACGTCCTTCCGGCTTTCCCTCTCCCTGGGTGGTCGGTGTGGACGAGATAGCAGTGTGACTGTGAGGGGGAGGCCACAGGAGCCCAGAACACCTTCCTCTACCCAAAACATCAACGGAGGGGACGATGAATAAGAACGGCGTGTTCTAAGTGCAGAAGACTTTAATTTGACACGTCTACCGCGGGCCTATAAACACCTCCCGTCGCCTTGACTCAAGGAGGAGTGTGTCTTTGAGCTCTGATCTAGAGCATCACTAATTACTTCCATTATTCTGTCTTAGATGGAGAGAGAATGCAAGATTTTAAAATCTCTGGGGAGACAGGCCTGTCACACACTGAGCAGAAAATGTAGTCACATGCCGGGTTCAGTCTGGTTTTCAGCCTCTTCTTCCCTGACTCTCCCCACACGTGGGCTCAGCAGACCTAGAAGGGAGCTGAGCAGTCCACCAGAGGGGCTGCCCCCACCAGCAGGCTGCTGCTTACCCCAGCCCACCTCCAGCCCTGACACACGCCCACCCTGTCTGAATGGTCGGGCTCCCTACGCTGGAGGCCCAACTCCTGACCCTTCCAGAACTGAGTCTGGCCTCCGCTCTCCCAGTCCCTGGGCACAGCCTCTTGGGCTTGTGACCACGTCCAGCCCAGGACACATCTCCTGTCCAGATGAAGCAACTGAGTAGCCGCACGTCCAGGCAGGGTGCGTTCCCTCTGTCTCCCTCCGGCTGATTTGTACCCCCAAAGCCTGCGCCATCCTGTAGTGGCTAACACATCTGCAGCGCACACCTGTCACTACTGTAGTGGACACTGTCGTCAGCCAGGTGACCCCTCCCACGCCGCGCCCCGGCTCTGCTTTCGGGATGGAAGTGTCCGCTCCACGGCAGCCGGAAGGTTGGCTTCTGCCAGGCTGCAGCTGAGCCCTCGTCAGGAGCCTGCCCGCAGGTGGACGAGCTGCCCGGCCAGGTCTCTGCCCCTCGTGGTACAGCCCACACCAGTAGCGTCTTAGTCCCCGCGCTCGGCTGGCATGGTGGTCAGGAGACTTTCTAGCCATGCACCCCCCATGCTGCTCCTTGGCACCCCAACAGATGTTGACCAGAGGGCACTCCTTGGTAAAGGCCCTGCAGGCAAACCTCTGCCCAGAGCCAGCTTCCCTGGAGCCCCCACCCATGCTGCTACGGGCAGGTGGAGTCTGCTCTGTCCTTTAGCTGCTCTGCCTCGTCTCGTCCTGCGCTCACAGGGCTCCGTTTCGTGTGCCCACTGCACGTCTGATGAAAAGCCTTCAGCACTGCAAGCCGGTTTAACAGGAGAAGCAGCAGGACTGGGGTGCGGTCCACCGATGCCCACACCCTAACCCTGGTGCAAAAGGGACTCTGCAGGTGTGACTGAGGCGGGAGGACTACCCTGGGGGAGCTGGAAGCGCAGGCCGGCCCTAGCCACGGTCGGAGGCCATGCAATCAGAGAAGGAAGGCTCGGAGCTGGCGCAGCACCAGCTCCGAGGACAGAGGAGGGGGTCCCGCAGCCTCTCCAGAAGCTGGAAAAGGCAAGGGGGAGGATTCGTCCCCGAGCTGCCAGAGAAGAGAGCAGCCCCTCCGAAACCTGGATTTCACCAGGAAGGCCGTGCTGGGCCTCCTGGGAGGCTCGCGTAATAAGTGTGTGCTATTTTAAGCCACTAAGCGTGTGGTCATGTGTTGAGACCACAACAGAAATGGACACGGAGAGGGAATGAGAAAGAAGAAGGGAAAACCCGCTGAATTTGCCCTGGCGGACTGGGTGGAGCCCGGAGCCGAGATCTTCCTGAGAACAACTACAGTCTATAGCAGGTGGCAGGAAAAGCCTCCAGGGCTCGAACGTCAACAGCGTGCGTCCTTTTCAGCATGAGCAAGTTTCATCTCATGTTTTTGCAGCTGATCATTTCTTGTCTCACCAGAAGCCTCCTAAGGCGAGACGCAGAGTTTAGCTATCACTGAGCGGATTGTTTGCTTTGCTACCGCATAAACTTCTTATTAAAAAAAAAACAAAAACAGAATTAAAAAAACAAAACAGAATGGGGCCTCCCTGGTGGTGCAATGGGTTAAGCAACGCACTATGAAGCATCCGCAGCCACTGCAGCGTGAGTTCAATCTCTGGCCAGGGAGGGAGGCCTCAGGGAGGCAGCAGACCTCTCCTGCCTCACCCGCTGCTCCCCTCAGCAGTGTCTTTCAGTCGATCTCCCTGCTCTTTCAGTTCTGCTCCCTGCTCTGTCTCTGGTGAATCCTCTCACCACCTACCCTTCACCTCTAGCCTGTACCCCAGCTCTTGTATGCATAAATAAAAAAAATCTTTAAAATAAATAAATAAAGGTCAAAAAAAGGGAAAAGTAAAAGCTAGAAAAGCGGACACCAGAGTCTGTCAAGGAGGAAGTTAATTTGGGGGGAGGGGGCATTTTATTTCTACTATCTGTGCAAAGAGAGGCAGTAATTTCTCATCTCAGCAAGTAGAACTAACACCTCAAATAGACTCTAGTGTTTTGTGTTAAATTAAGTTGTTTCTCTTTACTTGTGAGAAGCACCTGAAAACCAGAGCAGGCTCGTGGAGCTTAAAGTCTGTCCCCAGCAAGTTAAGCAGCTACCGCTTCACGATAAGCTATCTCCAGGCAAACATACCAGCCCCGGAGGGCCGTGGGCTCCACCTCCCCTATCCACCCAGCACCACCACGTTCTGGTTCTCCACAGCCAGCCCAGTTCCCAGGGACTGTGTGGTTGGCAGCTTTTTAAAGCCACTTGAAAGATATATGGAAATGACTGTCTTAAAATGCATTAAAATATTCCTACTTTAAAATAGTGGATTCTGTTCAAATGTGCTTAAAGTGTTCTAACATAAAAAGGTCTCATGACAGTTGAAAGCAAGTCTCCCTTAAAAATCTTGCAAAGGGACCGGGATACCTATTCTAATGGTAGATTAGCGTCCTGCTGTGAAGGCCCAAGATGGGGGACGCAAGAGCAGACCTTAATGAGGCAAGGTGCAATTTCTACAGGGCAAAAGTAAAGCTCATGCACACACACACACTCACGTGCAAACCATGCACACTTCTCATTCCAGGCCCCACTGTGGCAGAGGGAGAGATTTTTCTCCACTGTAGAGCTCCAGAAAGAATGAAGTGCTGACAGGAGCTGAGGACAGGCCAGTTCACTCAGAAATTCCTCTGTCTAGATGGTCAGCTAATGACAAGAAGTCAGAAACAAAACCTTCATTTCAAGTACTGCCTCTACACGTGGCACGGGACCAGGGACAAGCCTCCAGACTCTAAGTACTACAGGTGAGCCAAAAAAACTTGCTTGTAAAATCTTCGAAAAACTAGCATCAAATTAAACTAGCAGATGGAGATGTATATAAAGTACCCCATTCATCAAAGGATATCTATTTCTTTAGGCCTTGCTGTTGATGGAATACAACTTCCATAATTAGATGATAGCTATGGTTTGTCATTCTGATAAAGTAAAAGCATAATAGCTCAAGCCTCATGCTAAACACTCCCTCAGTTATCCAGGTCAACACATGTCAGAGCCATCGCCAGGGCACAATTAAGAAGAAACCACTAGCTATGAAGAGGCCATCTTATAGAGCCAGCCCTACAAAATGACAACAACTGCTAAGAATCAATGAGAAGACATTGAGCTATTAGAAAGAAGATTATGAGGGGAAAATGAGCATATTTATATAAATTGTGCATATTTATACAAATTAAATATTATGACAATAAAAACTAGCTGCAAATATATGCAACCATCTAAATGAATCTGAGAAACACAGTATTAGGTTAAAAAAATGGCAAGTTGAAAGTTGTAAGAACAATCTCTCTTCCTCTAACAGTGAGAATAAGCCAGATTACCTACCAAAGCAGGGTTTTTAAAATAAAATACATTCAGAAGCCTAAATGTATCATTCCCTTCTCAAGAGGAAAAAGGCCAAAAGCTGCTTTCTTTCCTAGGAAAGTGATAGGAGGAACAGCAATTCACTACAACAGGAGCAAGGAGAGACCAGGTAAATTTTTAGCAATGGTTAATGGCCACATGTGCACTGCAATATGGACTAGAATACCAAGGATCCAGAGTCAGTCAGTACTACTGACAACCCTTTTCTGTGGATCTTCTCCAAACACACAGCAAGCATACCCAAAGGGTGGAATGGGGCAGGAGAATTGAGAGACATCTGCCTAGATGTCTATGGGACGTTTTTCAAAGGTAGGCAGGGGTCAGAGCATAAAAACTGAGAAAATTTCTTTTAAGCACTTCAGGCCTTCACCCAGGACACTGCAGAAGCCTTTCAAAACCAAGAGTTTCAAAGCTGGGCAGAGAAAGCTGTACTGGGGTATATGCAATTGACAGCAGACTGAGAGCAAGGAAATCTCCCCAGGAACCCCAAAAGCTGACAGACTGGCTGAAAAACAGGAGTTGTCCACAGCAGGTGCTGTGCCGTGAAGTATAAGGAAATCTTTGGGTTTTTTTCAGGATTCAGATCCCAGTCTCTGCTAAAGGGAAAGTCCTGACCTGCCCCAAGAACACTGGAAGTCAACAGTGAACTGAATTAAAGTTCCACCAAAGTTCCACAACCATTTCAAGAACAGATGAGACTGATTCAGCCACACACTAGTGGCCTGGGGGGAGGGGGTGAATTACTGAAGAAGTCTTTGCAATTCTTTTATACACAATAGCTGGCATGCAAGAAAAAAATTATGAGGCACACAAAGAAGAGCAAAAAAAATAGAAACCACAGTCAAGAGCAGAAATAGCCAAAGGAAGCAGATCCAAAGATGACAGAGTCGTTGGAATCCCTAGGCAAGGACTTCAGAATGACAACAAAATATATGTTAAAGGAGCCAGTAGTAATTATGGACATGAACAAGTGAAGAACTACAGCAGAATGTAAATTATTTTTAACTATATAAAAAACTGTTTCTAAAATATTTATAAATGCTCAAAATCAAAAATAAGATGCCAAAGATAGTTCAACATAGATAGGACATGGCAGAGGAAAGGCTTAGTGAATTTGGAAACAGACTAAAAAGAATTAGTCAGACTGAAACACAAAGATGAGGAAAGAGAGTAAAAAAGAAAAGAAAAGGTGGATAAAAGCAGCCAAGGTATAAAGAACTATAAAAGATGCCTTCATATATAAATAAATGGAATTTGAGGAGAGAAGGGACAAAAGAAATACCTGAAGAAACAATAGGTGAAAAATTTCCAAAACTAATGAAATACATCAATCTATTGTCCAAGAAGACTTAGCAAACGCCATGCCAGGTCAACAATAAGAAACCCACATCTTGGTATATCATTGTTCTACTGTTGAAAAGAGAAGATAAAAAGAAAATTGGCAGGAAAACATTTGTTCCTCATATATAAGGGAAAATGCTTAAAATAACAGCCAGTTTCTTAGCTGAAATAAGAGACCAGAAGACAATGGTCACCAACTTCAAAGTTCTGATAGGAAAAAAAAATGTCAAGCTGGAATTCTATACCCAGTGAAAATATCCTCAAAAAAAATGAAGATCAAAGCATGTTCAGAAAAGGCAAAAACTAACTTACCACCGGCAGATCTGCCTATAAGAAATACTCAAAGTACTTTAGGCCAAAGGGAAAAGATACAGATGGAAGAGATAAAGGGGAAATATGTGAGGGTAAATAAAAAATTCCATTAAATTAAATTACTTTTATTACATATAAGTGTATATATGGTTTAGAATTTACTCAGGAATATGTTTTCTATTAAGTATCTTTGTCTTATATATGTATCTATGTTTCCATTTAATACCACAGACAGCTTTAAAATAATAGCACTGCTAGGTTTAGAGCACACAGGGAAATAAAATATATGCTAATAAAGTCAAAGGTCAAAAGGTGGGAGAAATAAGGAAAATAATGTCTTAGGTTTTCTCTGTTCTTAATATGTGGAGGTAGATTATAAGAGGGTAAATAAAGATACATATTCTAAAGTCTTAAGCAACTACTAAAAATAAATACAAAGAAACATCACCCCCCAAAAATTTTAAAGACAATGGAATACTAAATGATTGCAATTTATCTAAATGAAGGTAAGAAGGAAGAAAAGAGAAATAAAATACATAGTAAGTAAACAGGAAGCAAATACCAAGATAATAAACCTGACAACACTGGGATAAATGGCAAAGTTAGAGTGTAGACTGTTAAATCTATGTTAAATTTCCTACAGTCATCTTTATATAAAAACATATCCCTTTTCTTAAGAACTACACACTGAAAAATTTGAATATAAAGGCATGAGGTATCTCCCTTCATTAGTTCAGAATGGGAGGGAAGGAAAGGGAGAAAGAGAAGGAAGTAGTTTTTTTAATAAAAATTCCTTTATGTTTTTTATATACACAATAATTCACACACACTTACAGACGAGTCTAATTAAACCACCCTTGGCCTATTGTTTGATGGCCAAGGGTGGGACAGGGCACTGGACAGCACTGAGTGGGCAGCACAGTGGGTGGGGTTCGTGAGCTCAACATTCATTTCATGGGTGTTCGTCACAGGATTTTATTTAAGAACCTACATGTAGGTTAAAAACATTTTTCTGTATGAATCCAACACCATATTTTGTTAAAGGGGAATCTAAGGAGCTAGGTCATCCAGTTTATAAAAATGTGTTTGAACTGAGAGCAACATCTCCATATTGTGAAGAACTAAGCATAAGCACTAAGGTGATCCCCAACGCTTACCTCAACCAACTGGAATTTTACTAGATCCAAATGCCTGGAGGTAACTAATTATAAGTATCTACTGATCATCGCTGTTTTCCTTTCCTAACAAACTTAGCTACAAGAGAATGAACACATTTCATTGAAACTTTTAATTTAAATTCTCTTGCTAAGACCTAATAACTCTGCCATGAATAAAATAATCTCCAGGTTATGCTGATACAGCCCATTAAATAATTGACCATCACGGTTCTATTATAAGAAGCTACAGGACTCCTTTCTGCATAATTTTGTATCACTTCTCATTAGCTGGGAGAGAATAAAATAAAATATAAGCAGTCAATAGTATCTTTCAGAGTTTTATTAAGGAAGTCTCAAGTATCCAACATCAAGAACCTATAAAATAAGCACGTGTGCCAGGTGCTGTGGTGGTTGGCTAAGTCACATAATAGTGCTTTCTCGCATAAAGATTATGGTTAAAAATACAGAAAAACTAGAAAAAAGTCTTGTCATTCAACAGGCTCTCCCAATTCTATCACTAGTTTTCTAAGTAACTGAGAAAACCTTTTGTAGTCTCTGCTTCAATTAACACATTTGAAAAGAGATGAGACTAATTCAGAAGCATGTCACCAAATAATCAAAGTTCAGAAAGCAAATATGTTCTCTGAGACCTTAATAATGACAGATTTTACTGATGGTCACAACTTTGCAACATAAAATGCCGATGGACAAGAAAGCTATCTCAAAGAAATGAAAAGTAAAAAGTCAGTCAATGGACAAGGAAAGTTTTCCCTGTGACCATTATTTCATTAAACAACAAATATTGGGGCCCCCTGGTGGCACAGTGGGTTAAGCAACACACTATGAAGCAACCAGCAGCCACTGCAGCACTGCTGGATGCCTGCCACCAGCTGGGGAGGGAACCCACATGGTGCAGCGGACCTTTCCTGCCTCCCTGCTGCTCCCCTCAGCAGTGTGTTTCAGTCCATCTGCCTGTTCTGTTCCCCACTTTGTCTCTGCTGGATCCTCTCACACCCCCACACCTCTGACCTGTACCCCAGTTCTTGTATGCACGAATAAATAAATCTTTTTAAAAAAAAACAACATATGTTTTCCAAGAGCCTTCTATGTATCTGGCCTTCTATGTATCTGACCTTCCATTTATGTAGCTGGCCACGGAGCCTTCTATGTAGCTGGCCACAGAGCAGTGAACACAAGTCCAGCCGCTACCCCTGAAGGAACCCGTGTTCCTCGCTCACAAAGATGATTGGCTGAGCACAGCCACATCAGAAGGTTTTCAAGCCACCTAAGATGCCCATGGAGCCACCCAGGGTTATAAAACGTCCCTGCCGCCAGCTGCCACGCTCACAGGCGTGCTCAGGGCTGAGGTGCTGCGGTCACACGCTCACCCGCCCCCCGCCTCAGGGTGCTCTGGGCGCAACAAGGCCAGCCCACGCTTGATGCAAGAAAGGACTTGTGACGAGACGATGTGAGCCCACCACCACAGCAGCAGGGCCGCGTGCCTGCTTCCCAGGTTCTTGACGGTGGATACTCGAGACTTACTTAGGAAAACTCTGAAGGATGCTATTGACTGCCTATATTTTATTGTATTCTCTCCCAGCAAGGTCAAGAGGAGATTGAACTTGCTCCAGATGTTTGCTGCGAGGGGGAGACTTGAGCAGTTCTAGAGGAGACAGCGGAGACAAGACGGGGGCTTACACGTTTTAAGGGCAGGACTCTACCAGACAACAGAAGATTTCCAGGCTGTAGCAGAGACATTATTATTGGAAGTGGCACTTTGTTTTACAGGGACAGTCCCTTACCCCAGCTTTCCAGCCCACACATCCCCAGTTCCACTGCCTCCCAATGATTCACCACAGAAAGTCAAGAGGAAGAGGTGGAGCTGAAGGAAGGAGAGGAGAGGAGAAAAGAGAGAAGAAAACACGTGACAGTTAGAATTCATCAACCATCGGATAACGCTGAGAAAAAGAAGAATGTAGGGACGCTCTCAAGTGTTTCAACCCAGATGCAGCTGCGAGCTAAGAGCAGCTGCCGAGAAGTGGGTGCCGGTGAAGTCCAGAATCGCAGCCACCAGGTTCTCGAGGACGCCCCAGAGACCAGGAGCCTCCGTTCAGGCCCTTTCCCTGCCCCCATGACCAAGACGCCGGAATATCAAGCTTTCCGGACCAGGCTTTATTTTCAGATGTTCAGCTCTAAACTAGAGCTGGCTGCAGGTATGCAGGTGGCAAAGGAGTCAGAGCACCGGTCTCTGTGCCTTGCACCCGAATAGAAAAGGGGGGTCTGGGGCGCCCCGGCAGCTTCCTGTACCATCTTCGTGGATCTGGGAAGGTGGCACCACAGTGGAAATGGAATCCCATCCCGCTTCTTGTGGGCTTGCTCTGTGCCCTCGCTCAGGGCCCGCATAAGGGTGGTCCCTGACACCCCGCACGCCCCCCCCCATCTGAAAGGACATGAGAGAAACCCCAACGGAGACTCAGGCCGAGAGCTTCGGGGCAGACCACACAGTGCCTCATTACTCAGCCCTCACGTGCTATCCCCGTGTCGTGGCCACGTGCTCACGCCCTCCTTCCAGGGTCTCAGGAAAGGGTGCCGGGGTCCTTGGGAGGTGCTCAGACCAGCTTCCCACGGGGCACAGGCCTCTCCGCAGGGCAAGCAACTCTCACACACCCGTGGGAGACCCCGAGAATTCAGCATGATGCTGACGCAGCTCTGGCCACGGCGTCAGGCCCATGGGCTAAGGCCGGGGCTGCAGTGACAGCCCTCTGCCCCCACCCCAGGGAGCCACGCGTGCTCTGGCTGGCACGTTACCAAGCAGAGTTCCATTTACTTTTCTAGAAGGGCACACAGACCTCACGGACCCTCTAGTCCTAGAGCACCGATCATTACAAAGCACGGACTGGCAGCCATTTGGACGAGAGGCCTGGGGAGGTGCGGGGGAGGGCCCAGGGTGCCCACCCTCTGTATGGGCGCCGTCCTCCCAAGCAGTCAAGCGTCCATCAACCTGGACATCGTCCGGGCCCCACGCTCAGGGCACAGGGCGCGCTTCACCACACAGGCCTGGCTGAGGCACCCATTAGCCACTGGAGACCAAGCTCAGCCTCCAGTTCCTGTGTTCCCTAGGGGGCTCCCCTGGCAACCAGCCTGTACCCTGAAGTATGCCCCAAAAGTCACCTGTTCACATACCAAGAAGCACCTTTAACATGCTCAGAACTTAGGCGACTCCAAGGGGGAGCTGTGGAGAAAGACCACATTGCAGATCCCGACACGGCGGGAGGCTGCGAGCCGGCTCTGCTCTGGCACCGCAGACCGTTTCTGGAGCACGTGCTGGGTCAGGCCCTGTGCTGAGAACCTTGTCGCTGACTCTTCACCATACTTAGAGCTGCATCTGATGAACCCCATTTTACAGAACAGGGTACAGACTTAGAAAAGTCCAGTGATTTGCCGGGACTGGACTTCCTGTAAGAACTGGGGGGTCTGGATAAGGGTGATCCCGAATCCAGGCCCATGCCCCCTGCTGTAGTCTGGAGGGGGAGCCCGATGGGTCTGCAGGCAAAAGCACTGCCCCGATGTGTGTGCGACCTTAGGTCGGTACTTGGCCCTCCCCAGCCTCCCTCACGACCTCCTCAGCTAACGGCTTCAGGCCACCTCCTCGCCCTCTGCCAGGGTGGAACACCTGCTGCTGCTCCCGTTGGGCCCCTCTCTCTGGGACCCACTTCCCTGCCCATCTGTTCCAGGCAGAGGGGCGTTGCAAAGGGGCCAAAAATTCAGTCTATAAGTTACTTGTTTTCTTTTCAGAATGTGTGCACCTTTTTGCAACTGCAAGAGGAAACGCGGGGACTGCTTTGTTTGAGGACAGTTCCACCAGTCTGGAAGCCCTCTGAACAGGAAGCAAATCCAAACAGGCCACCTCACGGATGTGCTCAGTAAGTAACCCCAGGAAGGACAGAAGGAAGGCGGACAGCGGACTGACAAAAGCGGCGTTTCCTCTTCCCCTTCTCTCTCAGCCTGCTGGAATTTCATTTCCTCTGTGTGTGACTAATTGGCTCTCTGAGTTTCTATCAAATTGATTTAATCAAAGTTATTTCATTCCGCTCAGTCATTAGCAATGATAAAGAGCTTACAAGTAATACAGGGACGAATATCCTTAGCCAGACCATACTATTCTACAGTTTGAGCAGACTGATTTATTTTCAACTGAGGCTGATGGGCCTGTTATTTGAAATTTCCAATTGTCTAAGTGAAGCAATACTCGTGGAACCCCCCACCACACGCACACACACGCACACGCACACGCACACACACGCACATGCATACCCCCACCCCAGATCTAAAAGCAAAGCTGCTGATAATAGCTAATAAAATCCCAGCACACACACCCACTCCTGCTGTCGTCAGTTCACGTCACGCTGATACAGGGGGAGACCTCCTAATGAGGGCTTTGGGGAACCCTTCGAGGAAACACACAAAGATCGAGAAGTGAAAATGAATGTGTGATGGTCTGATCACAAGCAAAGAACACAGAAAATAAGCGATGCCCAGTAATAACGGGTGTGTGTGGGGGCGTGGGGGTCCAAACCAGACCAGTGGTGACTGGCTTTATCTAGAATTAAATATTCACCATTCCACACGAGGGACGCTTGCAACCGAAGCGCTGAAACATGAAGACGAAATTACCCCATCTTCTCCATTCTTAAAATTGCTAAAAGGAGCAAAACTGTCGGCAAGGCCTCTTCAAGACTGTCAACATTACGAGCAAGGCGGTGCTCTCTCTCCAGAGGACGACCTGCAGCTGATGGCACCATCTGAGGCTGTCACTTGCATCCAGCTAGATGGTACTGTCGCTGAGTTTATTATGACTCAGAAGGCAAACTTGCGTGCCCCCTCTCTAGCCCCTTCCTCCAGCCCCCAGGTTTGTGAGGAAGGGGCACTGGCTCGAGATGGGGATGAGGGGGACACTGGCAGAAGTAAGCATTGCTCCTGCCACTCCAAAATCTCTTCCTGTCCTGTCCCAGAGCCCCACCAACTAGTCCCAAGCAAGCACCAGAGCAAAACTTGGAGAGGCCTGGAAATCTGGCAGCCAGACATGGAGGGAAAACGTACACAGTCGGAACTGACAGTATAGTGGGTTCTGTGTGAGCAAGCCAGGGAGGTGCAGCTCAACCCCAGCCCTCCCCCTCCCCCTGCCCTAACTCGGCCCTATTAAAATCCTCCATCTCAGCATCATGTTCAGTGACCAGTGTCTCCCTCCGTCAGGAGGTTTTAAGGGGAGGTATTACATTTCCGATTGAGACAGCAATTGGAAGAGCAAAGCCAAATGCCAAATCAGAGCCTCTTAATGCTTATCAGAGACAAAAGTAAATACACATAAAAGGTTTTAATGAAGCCGATCCATGGAAGCCAATGGAGACTGGAAGGGATCACACCCCTGCCTGGGCCAGTGTTAACCAGAATATGGGAAGTGCAGAGAGGTGTCCCCTATGGATGTACTGCTTTTTTCATTCCCTGGGGAGAAAGTCGCTACAACTTTCATGGAGTAGGAGATACCAAGAATTACATAAGCAGCTGCAAACGGTGGACCCAGCAAGAGTGACCAGAATCGATTCTGGAATGTGATTAAACTGCTTTATCTAGTACTATTAATAAGAAGAAAATCGTCCATTAGTTGGCAGAAGCTGGGCTGCCACTGGCCAATTTGATTTTCCTGAAAATGACGAGGACGCTGAGGCACATTTTTCCAGCTAAATGCCCTAAAGTCCCAAAGTATTGTTTTTGAAATCACAAGTTCTGGGAAATACAGCCTGCTCTCTGCGAATGGGCTGAAATCCCCTTTCACCTGTTCCTGAGTGGTGTAAGACGAGGACAGAGTGTTTGTTTAGGGGATTTCTTTTTCTTTAAAACTGAAACTTTGAAAAAAGTGACCAGCTTAAAAACCTCATGATAAATCAGAAACCGTTGAGCAAGACCGAACATCCAAGGAGGATGTACAATGAAATGAGCCTTCCGGGCCACACGTTGGGGGTGGAGGGGGGTCGGCGAGCCCAGAATGTGAACCCTAAAATAACCAAGATTCTTTATTATTCAGGCAGTGGGAGCTTAATAGGAGACCCTCCAGCTCGACAGCCAGAAAAGAAGCCGATTCTGTTCATCTCCCACTTAAGGAATCTGCGCCCTCGCCCCTTCCCGCGGCTAGCCGGGTGGCGGGCCAGTCCCCAGCGTCGGCAGACACAGCGCCAAGGAAGCCACCTGGCAGGTGAGCCCTCCAAGGTCCCAGTCCCCGCCGCCCAGAGCCTAGCCCAGCGCGGCGTAATCTCCAGGGACCGCGAAGCCGAGGGCTCTCTCAGAGAAAGAGCGGGCCAGCGGGCTATTACATAACAATGTACAGTAGATAAGGCTTCTAGAAAACGAAAGTGCGAGCGGAGGGGCAGGGGTCGGGGAGGCGAGGGGAGCCGGGCGTCGCGGGAGCTTTCGCCGCCACTTACTCGAAGGCGAAGAAGAGTCCGCTAGTGGCCAGGATGAGGATGAGGGTCAGGCAGAAGACGCCCGTCTGCCGGGCCATCATGATTCGCCCGTTGCAGAAGAACTTGTTTCTTCCCGGGAAAACCTCCCATTTCCTTCGGGCCGCGATCTTCTTCTTCTTGTGGGGCGACTCCATGGGGGAGGAGCTGTGGGTGCTGATCTGACTGTACTCGCAGTCTTTCCTGGGCCCGCCGCCGCCGCCGGGAGGCATCCACGAGGGCAGCCGGCTGGGGGCGCACGCCCCCAGGAGCCCCCCGGCCGCGCGGGCCCCGCCGAGCCACGACCGCCCCCCGAGCCGTGGCGCCGCGGCCCCTACGCGGGCTCCCGGCTCGGCGAGAACTTTGCTGAGGACACCCAGGTTAGCCCTTGGGGGTGCCCAGCTGTCATAGCCGGAGCCGCTTCCCGGAGGGACGGGGCTCGCCCGCCGCCCGCCGCGGCGGTCCTCAGTCGCTTCCAGCCCGTGCGCCGGGACTCCGGGGCCCCGCGGGGCGCTGGGGGCCGCCCGATCCGTGGCCGGCCGGCCCGCGCCCGCCCCCTCGCCGCGCGCCCCCGGCCGGCCGGCAGCGCCTGGGCTGGGTCCGCGGACCCCCGCACGCAGCCCTCCGCGGGGACTGAACGTCGGCCGGGCTGCCTGGGCGCCACTTGGCCGCGGCCGCGTTTATTCTAGTCCTGCTTCGCGGCGGCGGGTGCTCCCCGGAGAGAGCGCTGGCGGCTGGGAGGCAGCTCGCGGCACCGGCAACCCCTCCCAGGGGTGGGGACACCGAGCACGTTATTCTGTCGGGAGCGGGCTCGGCGACAACCGGGCGATGCTCGCGGGCGACCCCGCGCCGGCGCGCCTGGCAGCCGAGCCGAGTCCGCGGCCCCCGCGCGGGGCGGCGGGGGCGGCGGGCCGGGGGGCGCGGCGGGGCGCGCGGGCGCTGCGCGGCCTGGGGTCCCCGGCGCTCTCCTCGCCCATCGGGGCCGGGCCGGGCGGGAGCGGGGCGCCGGAGCGCGTCTCGGGGCCGCGGGCGGGCGCCACAGACACTTGTTTGCGAGCTCGGCCCGGCGCGCGCAGCGGGGCCGCCTCCTCCCGGCCGGGTGGGCGGCGGCCCGCGCCTAGCCAGCCGGCCCCTCCTCCGGCTCCTCCTTCCTGCCGGCCGAGCCGGGCCCCGGCGGCCTGGCGTGCGGGGGGCCGGCCCTGGGCGGCGGTGGCGCCGCCGGGGACGGGGCGCCGCACGCCGAGCCCCGCCGGTGGACCCCGGCCCGCCTCGCGGCTCCTGAGCCGGTGCCCGGCGCAGCGGCCCCGCGGGATGCGCACGCTCACGGGGCACCACCAAGCCGTCCGGGCGGCGGCGGGCACCGGAGGGCCGGCGCGGACCACGGACCTCCCCGCCCTGCTCCGGCTCTTCCTCTTCCTCCCCGAGCGGGCCGCGGGGCCCGTGCCGGGCTCAGCCGTGCCCAGGAACGGGGGGCGGGAGGCGGCACGCAGCGGGCGGGCTCCGGGAGGGGCTGCGCGCGGGGTCCCACGGCCCGCCCGGCCCGGCCCGGTGTCCAGCTCCCGCGCGGGGCGAGGAGGGCGAGCAGAGCGAGCTGTCCGCGCGCCCGCTCCCGCCTCCCTCCCGGAGGACGCGCCTCTCGGCCGCCAGGCTCTGCTCGGGCGACAGCCCCGACCTCCTGTCACTTGGCCACGCGGCGCTCGCAATGTGCACGCTTTATTTCCCCGCTCTCCCCGGCGAGCTCCGGGCGGCGGCGAGGCCGCGCGCACCTCGGATCGGGGGCCCCCACCCCACCCCCCACGACAGCTCAGTCCGGCGGCGGCAGCGCTCGCGCCCTCGGGACCTGGCCGGGGTCTGCGCCCTCGCGTGGAAGGGGGCGCCCGGCAGCTGGGCAGCGGAAAGCGGGGCTACCCGGCGGGAACCTCGATTTTCCGATCCCCCCCCCCCTTCTTTTCACGGCCCACTGGGATGTGTAGTTCTTCCTCTCGCCGTCCGGCTCCGAGAGGAAACGTGACTTGGGGGCCAAAAAACTACACATCCCTGCATCCCTCGCGACCGGGGCGGGAGGGGGTGCCGGGCGCTCTGGTGCGCGGAGGTTAGAGATGGGAACTAACAAAAGGGAATGGTGGGGCCGGCCGCGCCTTCCCCGGCTGGCCGCCGCACACGTTACACACGTTCTTCATCTAATCTCCACCTCCAGCCCGCGGGGCGCTGTGGAATCCAGCCTGGAGCGCGCCGGCTACTGCAGAGATCACAGAGCTGCGGGGTGGTCCGCGGGGGTGAGCCGAGTCGGAGCATTTATTCAAGAAGGAAAGAACCCGAGCCCTTCCCCGGCGAGGAAAAGCGCTGGGGAGCAACTAGAACAGGACGCGAAATTTACACGGAGTGGTGAATTTAAAATCACAAAAACGCAGTTTACAAGGATCTCCTCTAAAGCGGGTCAGGGGAAGGGTGGGATCTTCAGCAATCAGAATTGGGTTCCAATGATTTCAGATATTGTGGGCGATCAGCATGTTAGAGGGACTGTACTAACTCTGGTTGCACTGTTCTAAAAAGCAACCGGCAAGACTAGCCAAGAACAAGCTCTCTGTGCTTTCCTGTCCTTTAGCTCATGAGGTATCAGTTTTATTCCGTTTACTGCAAGCACCTTTTTCCAAGGGTCTGGTTAAATCGAGTCATTGACTCAAACCCTTTTTTGAAAGACTGCCACTCTTGTCCATTAAGACCTATGTGTTTAAAATGTCCTCTGTTAGGTTGACGGTCAATCGGTGGTGGGAAATTTACAGGAAACACATTTGAAAGGAGAAAGCATACAAGCATATAGTGTACCAAAATGAACAATGATGTAATATACATAACGTGAAATAAAATGTCCTCTGCTAGAGGACACAGGAAAGTATTCCTATTGTCTTCTGCCTGTCTGTATCCCCAAAGCATGGGGGTGAAGAAGAAACACTACTGCAGATTATTGAAAATTGTTGACAATGGGCGATAGCTCTGTATTGGTTGTCTCCTGCTGCAAATTGCCACAAACTTAGTGGTTCAAAACAGCACACATTCATTGGGTCAGGTACCCGGGCACCTGGGGTCCTCTTTGTGGGGTCTCACGGCTGCAGGCTGCATTCTTGTCTGGAGATTCGACTGGAGAAGAACCAGCTACATGCTCCCTCCACTTGTTCACAGCATCCACTTCTTGCTGGTATGTGATTAAACACCCTGGCTTTTCTCTGGCTGTCCTCTGGACACTGCCCTCGGCAAGTAGAGGGCACTGGAGCTCATTGTCCCAGGGCCTGGCCAACGTGACCACTACTTCGGCCAACCAGCCAGGAAAGTCCCCAGGGCGAGTTCACCCGCAGGATGGAATCTTCTGGAACATACACGGATCTCACCGGGGTGACACCCAGTGTGCCCACTTCTCATCAGGGAACAAGTTGTACCTTTCACACACACTTGGGGAGGCAACTGTACCAGGCTGTGGCTCAAGAATGAAGGGGCCACTGGGATGTCTCCCCCACAGAGTAAAAGAGGGTCCAGCGTGCTCTTCTGCACTGTAGCAGCTGGTGCTCAGGTTGACCTTGGCCATGATGAAGAGAAGTGAACTGTTCTTTCAAACGTACATCTGCGTTTCCCATCGCAAGTCAGTTTCTAGAGAAGCTGATGGACTCTGCAGTAACTCGGCTTCCTGGAGATGCCGCTCCATGTTCACCCCGTGGTCACTAGCCCTGTGGCTGGTCGCCCACTGGTGTGCACGTGGCCGGGTTTGTTCACTTCACATTTATCTGTTTAGGGGACTCGTCTGTGCTAGTTTAGCACCAGGGGGCGGGAGGATAAAAGGATCCAAGATAAAGGTTTATTCTTGGGGGCTTGACAGTGAGGTGGAGAGCGCAAGCAATAAGAACATAAATGATTAACCAATAAGACAATTTCACATTACAAGAAAGAAAATGAAGGTAGGTTTGAAACAGAGAGTCAGGGGCGGGGTGAGGAAAGTGCTCGTGTTAAGTTTTGAGGGGTCAGAAAGCAGGACTTACAATGACCTCCAAGGACGTGCAGACTCCAAACTTTACTGCTAAAAGGAGCTTTGAACGTCTAGAATTATAATCCGGATTATTTGCATATGTGGAAACTGAGGCTCAGAAAAGGGGCGACCTGCTACAAATCCTTGAGACTGTCTTACAATACCAAATAAGGCTTAAATGGCTCTTGAACGAGCACGCAACCTGATTTAAAGCTTTGGAAAACTAATAGACTCGTGCTGTCACGTGCAAGGAAGTTGAAAATGGCAGAGTAGCTACAACCTAGTTCAGAAGACAGGATAGATACATAAGAACATAAATAATACAAGGAAACAATATAATAAAAATAATTTCGACCTATCTTCTTAGATGGGGCCATATTCGGATTCTTTATATACTAGGCCCATGAAATCAGAGGACAAGTGACAAGGGTTACTATGCTTATTTCACAGAGGAGTTAAGTGATTCGTCCTTGGGTTCTCAGCTACTAAATAACAGTCAGGAGTCCAGGCCTGGTGTGTGTGTCTCAACCCAAATTTTTCTTGTCTAGCCCACTGGCAGTGCACAATGCTGTGTCTGAGGAGCTGCCCACCCAGGAGAGCAGAGAAGAGGGTTTTGAATTCAGAGGAAAGTGGAATCTCTCTTAGGCTGCAGTAAAGTGAGCCTCCGGGTGCCCAAGATTTGCACCTGCAGAACAAAAGGGGTTCTCTCTCTCTCTCTCTCTCTCTCTGAATGGGGGTGGTGGAAAACACGCAAGTTTTCTAGTTGGAACAGAATTGACAAGGATTCTGGAGCAAGTTTTCTGAAAATCTGCTGAGATAGTGAGGAGGTCAGCTGGGGAGGAAGGAGCCCATCAGGGCTGCTGTATGAAGCAAGGGACCGCTGTGGCCCACGGAGCCTCAGACCCCAGGGCACTTGGGAGGGGTGCAGAGCGCACAGGGAGCTCCCCAACGGGAGGGAGACCCACACTGCCTCCAGCTCTCCTGACCCCCCCACTCCCACCGCTCTGTCATTAGCTGAAACTCCCGCTGGAAACATTAACTGTTTTCCCTCTGGTCGCCCCCTGAAGCTCCGCACCTCTGCAAGCGAGCGCCAAGCTGGCCCCTCATCTGGTGGCAGTGGTGTCTGCTTCCTTGGAAGCTTTCCCTGTTCTCATCTAGTTCGGCAGGTCTGCTGACATCAGGGGTTAAGGTATTAGGGACACCCCCAGGAAGCCAAGTTACTGCAGAGTCCATCAGCTTCTCTATTAGGAGTCCTGTTCCTTTCATCTGAGCAGCTCAGAGCATTCCACAGACCCACCTGGAGAGGAAGCAGGGTCTTACCCCCAGGGAGAGGGGGAGACACTGGGACCCAGGACTTTGTAAGATTTACATACTTTCGGGCCAGTGAGGTTAGGGTGATGGACACTTTTCCAGGTCTTTTATAGCTTTACTATCTGTTCTGTTTGTCCTTAGTTACAGAGAAGGGGCATTCACGTCTCCATGGATGGATTTATCTACCTTCCCTTTAGGTCTATCAGTTTTTGCTTCATCTTTGTGAAACTGTGACGTTAGTAAAATACATGTTTCTGATTGTTTAACTGGTATGTCTTCCCGACAAATGGATCATTTCATTGTTACAAATGCATTCCTTTTCTCTACGTATATTCCTTCTCAATCAATTTTGTCCAATATTTATTTGGCCAACCCAATATTCTTGTGTTTATGGTTCATGTGGCATATCTTTTTCCATTCTTTTTTTTTTAAGATTTATTTATTTATGCATACAAGCACAAGGGTACAGACCAGAGGTGTGGGGGTGGTGAGCGAATCCACCAGACAGAGCTGGATGCAGAACAGGCAGATTGACAGAAACACACTGCTGAGGGGAGCAGCGGGCACAGCAGGAGAGGTCTGCTAGGCCATGTGGGTCTCCTCCCTGGCCAGCAGCAGGGATTGAACTCGTGCTGCAGTGGCTGCAGTTTGCTTCATAGTGCATTGCTTAACCCACTGCGCCACCAGGCGGGCCCCTCTTTTTCCATTCTTTAACTCTGACTTCTTTTGATACTTTACACAAGGTAAAGTTTTCTAAACTTTTAAATGCCTCTGGCTGTTAAGCAAGTGTGGCTTCTTTGACTAGTCTGACAATCTCTGTTTCTAATGGGAATATATAGTATATATTATATTTATATTTAAGGTAACTTAATAGGATTGGATTGGGATGACTCCCATTGCTTTTGTTTGTTTGTTTAGCTAGTCTGGTAATTTTGATTCTTCATGACTCCTTTTTTACCTTTGGTTTTATCCCCCCCAAATTTAATTTTTCATTAAATTCCTCTACAAAATTTTTCAGCTATAACACTTTGCCTTACTTTATTAGTGGTTTCTCTAGGGGTTAAAATATGCACACTTGTCAAGTTAGTCAAGTATAAATCTTAAAATCTCAAAATAGTTTCATTCTATTTAGCCATTTTGTGTGCAATTGATGACATATATTGTAACTATGTATTATGAAGCAAAAAAATACAGTCAATTTTTATTTAAATAATCATGTCACTTAAAGACATTAAGAAAAAATACTCTTTAGAGTCAGTCACATACTTAACATTTCTGATTCTCCTTCTTCCTTCCCGTAAGTCCATATTTTGACCTGATGTCAATTTCTTTCAGCCCAAAAAAATGCTAAAGAAAACTTTCCTTAGCAGTGTGGAGGTTCCTCAAACTACTAAAAATGGAACTCCCATATGATCCAGCAATCCCACTCCTAGGAGTTTACCCAAAGGACACAAAAACACCAATTCAAAAGGACACCTGCACATCTATGTTTGTCATCTCACTTTTCACAATAGGCAAGCTATGGAAACAATCCAAATGTCCAATAGATGACTTGATTCAGAAGATATGGTGTACACACGCACACACACGCACACACACACTGGAATATTATGCAGCAATCAAAAAAGATAAACACCTGCAATTCACAGCAACATGGATGGAGCTAGAAGGGATTATGCTCAGTGAAATAAGCCAGAAAGAAAAGGAAAAATATCGGATGGTTTCACTTATAGGAGGAATGTAAAGGAAGTAAATAAAGGACTAAGAGGAAAAAGTTGATTACAATAAATTAAAATCAAAACCAACGGGCAACTATAAATCTGAGACACTGCCTAGAGGAGGAGGAGGGAGAAGGATCAAAATAGGTGAGAAGAGCACAAGGGACTCTGCTGATGGTGCACAGGTGTGTTGGTGATTGGAATTTCATGGGGATGAGAAATATGCACTGTACAAATAATGAAAATAATGTAAAATATATATAAAGTTAAAAATAAAAAAGGAAAGCTTTCCTTTCTCTGAAGTTAGATTAGTTTACTTTCACTTTCTTTTTTTTTTAAAGATTTTTTTATTATTATTATTCATACAAGAACTGGGGTACAAGCCAAAAGTGCGGGCACGGGGGTGTGAGAGGATCCACCGGAGACAGAGTGGCGGAACAGAACAGGCAGACTGACCGAAACACACTGCTGAGGGAAGCAGCGGGGAGACAGGGTCTCCTCCGGCTGTGGGGCTCCTCCCGCTGTGGGGCTCCTCCCGCTGTGGGGCTCCTCCCGCTGTGGGGCTCCTCCCGCTGTGGGGCTCCTCCCGCTGTGGGGCTCCTCCCTGGCCGGCAGCAGGGATCGAACTCGTGCTGCAGTGGCTGCGGTTTGCTTCATAGTGCGTAACCCGCTGCGCCACCAGGCGGGCCCAGATTAGTTTACTTCCACTTTCTAAGGATGGTTTGGTGTTGTTCAGAAGTCTGGGTTGAGAGGTGTTTTGCAGTGTCTGAAGGTGCTAGTCCGCTGTCCTTGGGTCTGTTTCTGGGGAGCAGCTGCATCTGGGCTACCGCCCCCACCATGTCCGACAGCAGAAGTGCCACCATGACACTCTTTCTTTTCAGACGGAATGCTGTGAGCAGTGTTGTTTTTATTTATCTTGTCTAAGCATCAGTCGCTCTAGTGTCTAAGTTTTTATTCTTCACACAGTTTAGGGAATGCGGATCATTTACCCCAAGCATTTGTAAATGGCTCCACGCCTCCCTTCTCAATCCGACGCGCACACTGCACCCGCGTTAACACGATGACTTGGTCCTGCAGGTTCACGAGCCTCTGGGTTTGCTTTTTCTTCTGTGTGTCCTTATATCGGAAAACTTCTATTTAAAAAAACTTTGAATTAAATTTATTTATGCGTTTCTTTATATCACAGCTCATTCTGGGACAGTGTTAGATTTCCCCCCTAACACTGGATTTCTCACACCACCGCAGCCCTGTGACATCTCCACAGCCGTGGGCTCCCTGCTCTGATGCCTCGCTCTGCCCCTCCCCTGCCATGCTTCCGATCTGTGACCAGCTTTGCAATTTCGTCTGTTCCTGCCCTTGCTCAGTTTCTCTGTATTCACACGTGTAAGTGAAACCGTCTGATATTTACCTTTTTCTTTCTGATTTATTTCACTCAGCAACATCCCTTCTGTGTTGCTGCAAATGGCATGAGTTTTATCTTTTCTGTGTGTCCCTCGTCTTCTAGAGCCACTCCTCTGTTTTGGGACCTTGGGGTTGTTTCCTTATCTCAGCTACTGTAAATAAAGCTGCAGTAGACACTGGAGTGCAGGTTTCCTTTGGAATCAGAAAGCGTCTCTTGATCTGACTTCTTCGGTTCATCGACCCTCCCATTTGCTGTTAATCCAGCCAATGAATTTTGTTTGAGGTATTTTATTTTTCAGTTCTTGAATTTCATTTAGTTCCTTTATAGAGTTTTCCTTTCCTGCTGAGTTTTGTCCATCTGTTGGTGTCATATTTTCCTTTAAGTTCTTGAGTTTATTTATAGACACTCTTTAAAGTCCTTGCTTGCTAATTCCATCTTCTGAATTATCTCCAGGTTGATTTCTACTTGTGGTTTTCCTTGCTCATCGCTCATGTTTTCAGCTTCTTCACACGTCCAGTGGCCGCTGCTGGACATCACTGAGGGTGTGAATTTGTTATCTTAGTTCAGATTCTGTTCTTTCAGCTTATTCATTAAATGAGCAGCTCTTGAGCCATTCCAGGTTTGCTTTTAAGTTTTGTGATATGGGCCCTGCCAGACCTTCTAGAATAGTCTTTATTCTAGGCCTCAAGTCAACCCTGTCCTAGAATGCTGACCTTCTGGAACGCCTATGTCACTCTCGCTCGGAAACCTCCAGGCTTAGCGGAGGTGACACCTTGTATTCGCATTCAGTGTATGGCCAGGGAGGCAAGGCGCTCCCTCAGAAGATTTTTGGAGCTCCTTTTCTACACACAGTTACCTTCATTCCTACCCCGTACCCCGCCCCCCACGCCAGCCCCTCCAGCTGCCCTGGACTTTCATCTCTGCCTCCACAGACCAGCGAGGCCACCTCCGGAGCGTGAGAGCCTTCTCCCTGCCCTGAGTCTAGAAAATACCCTCGGCAAGGAGCTGGGAGGTGCATGGTGCTTGCCTCACGTTCTGTCTGTGATATGTCTTGATCAGTTTTCTGTTGATAGGGCTAGTGAGGTACCAGTTGCGGTGGGTGGTCGGCAGTAGAGATTGCCTGGTAGATTTTTATAAGTGCCTGTGGGTGCAGGCTCGGTCGTGTCCTACCAAGACAGGCATGCAGAACAGAGCCGCCACTTCCCCCATGGCCGTGGGCATCCTCAGACCATGCCCTCCCAGGGGAACTTCTGCTCTCCTCCGGGCCCTCCAACACTGCTCTCCAGACTCTTGCCTGGAAGACAAGGGCCCGCGCTGGCTTCCTGTCTGCCCATATCGGATATGGGCAAGCCTGGAGGCCAGCCCAGCCCCTGCGTCTCAGCAGCTTGCGATCTCCAGTTTAGGAGCAGAGGGTGATCGTGAAATTAAAATTGGGAAGGGCGGATTTATTCAATTTTCTATTTGTCTACCAAGCGCAACTTGATTACAATCCCTCCATAGATAAATAAGAGGGGAACGTTAACTGAGCATCCTATAATATGAAAATGAATCGCTATTTCTTATTCAAGCTCATTCAAATAAAATATCTGGTCAAGATTCATTTTCTTATGTAAACGTATGATTACATCTGCTCATCGTTTAATACCTCCATTTAAAGATGAAATTTGAGCAGTCTGGGGTTTAGACGTGTATTAAATGACTAGCACCCTCCAGCCCCTCCCCGCTGTTTAGCAGCACAACATTCAGTAGGAAATGCTGATGAAAAGCCTCAGCTGAAATAAGCCAAACGCTGGTGAGGAGGTGAGCCCGTGGGTTCTGCCTCCACTTGGGTCTTGGACAGTGGGAAGAAGGCAGGCACAGGGCATCCTCTGGAGCATTGTCTTTGATAGAAAAAAAAAAACAGAGACAAGCTAAGGGCCCGCTAGGAGGAGACTAAAAAATAAAGTGTGGACTCTCCATCCAATCAAGCATTATCTGGACTGCAATGGAGGAAGGCCAACTGTGAAGATAATCATGTAACTTGCAAAAAATGTATAATGTTGAAAGAAAAGAGAAACATGTTTTTATGAATTTTGACAGGACATGTTGTTTATGGTTTTACGTCTGTATGCTAAAATTCCAAAAAAGAATCTGTAGGAATGCAATGGAGCCCACAAAATTCAGAATGTCTGTGTTTGCAAGGGGGAAAAGGAGAACAGAAGGAAAAAGGATCAGGAATCTAAGCTGCATGGTTGCTGCTCGGGAGATTATTTTATTTGATGATATCATTACCTAAACATTTTGTATTTCTACCACATTTCTTAAGAGTCTTTGGAAGAACGAGATTACCGTTTCACTTCCATACCAATTTATTTAGAAATGAATAAAAGAGTTTGCAAACAGTATGATTTCTCAGATAAAACTCTATCCTTGGGAAAACCACCCATGGTAAACAAATTTTCCTCTTGACATTTCCTGTTCTATAATTAGTGAGTCCACTTCTGGTCCTCTGTTGGAGAAGGAAGTTTGCAGACTAAGCTAAGTGTGCAGTTTAAACTATAGGCAGGGTTCATTACTGAGGTCTATGCAAAAGATGGGGGTTGTCAGGCTGGGGTTACAGGGCGGACTAAGAGGAGAAGAAAGGTGTGTGCAAGAGAAGGAAGGTGTGCAATAAGGGACGTGCTGCCTAATCCTGCCCGCCCCGTGTGGCTGTCCACAGGGAAACCCATCACCACAAGAAAAACTCCCTGTTATTTGCCCTCCAGCAGCTCTTACTATTCTCCTGGCAAAGGGGAAAGTGAGTAATAAAAGATCCCGGTTCTTGCTTCGGTGTCTCGACAGTGAAACCAATCTAACTATATATATATGCTCAGCACAGGTGCTCAATGAGCTTGAGGCAATGCTTTCAAAAATCTCTTGTAGGCTGAAAAAAAAAAAAAAAACAGTACGGAAGGAGAGGACTGAGAAGAACAAAGGAGATGAAAGGGTCTAAGTGATGTGAAAAATGTCAAGTTTGAACCTTAAAAGCATGGGGCGCCCAAGGAACACTTGAGTGATGTCGATGAGCTAGAGTTCATCCATTCATCCACACAACCTCAGCGTCCTGGGCCTGTGCTGTCACCCGGGGATGCAGGGATGGGGGAGAGCAACTCTCTAATGAGAAAGTACTAACCAGAATGTTGTAAGGACTCTCCTGCCACGGGGAGAGAAATCACGGCCATGGGAAGGTGCACGCAATCAAGCGTCAGGGCACAGGAAAGGAATATACCTGTGGACTGTTGGGTGGGGAAGCTGGTACCTGGTCTGGATTTTTACCGACGCTCTACTCAGTAAAAGGAAGGGAAAGAAAGATCTAGCACCAAGGATGAAAGGCAACTATCATGGCATTGTCTAAGTATTCAGGGGGAAATTGGCACAAAGAGTCATTTTTTAAAACAGATGTGCTTGATGGGCTGAATTATGTCTCACCAGCCCCAAGTTCCTTTTGTCGAGACTTCATCCCCAGGCCCTTGAAGGTGACTATCTTTGGAGGACAGGCCTTCAGTAGTGGAGCATCCTGACTCGTTTTCGCAGAGGGAGGCAGCCATCTGCAAGCCCCAGGCTGAGACCTCAGGAGAAGCCAACCGCACTGGCACCTCAATCTCTCACTGCCAGCCTCCAGACTTGTGCAGAAATTAATTCCTTTGGTTTCAGCCACTTAGTCTGCAGTACTTGGCTTTGGCAGCCCTAGCCAACTAACCGAGCAGGGCACACTGAAAACGGCGGTAAAAATCCTCTGTTGACCTATAGTATTCAAGCCACATTATCAAGCTGAAAAGACCAGGCTTCAAACACAGGTGTATAGAATTTTCTAAAACGATGCAACTGCAGCTGTAAACACATGTTATCTCGGGTGTTTTGTGCGAGTTTTTGCTTTCTCTATTCGACTTTTCTGCATTGGCCCATTATTTTAATAAGCACGTGAGTGCATGGATTCAAGTGGGAATCGATATATGGAGCACGAAGAGGATGTAGCTCAGGGCAGGCCCTTAGGGAATGCTGGTATTTAAGGGACAGCGCGGAGCAAGCAAAAGCAACAAAGACGTTCTGGGAGGAGACCGCGTGGGTTCAATTCCAGACACCGGTGAGCTGCCAGGCTCTGGGAGGGCGGCGGCACGGACGGACATGCTGGCAGGAAGGTGTCTGGGAGACCCGTGGGTGGCAGCGCTGAGCTTGCACAGAGTGCAGCCGTGCCGTGCAGGGAGCCCAGCGAGGCCACCAGGGAGGGGATGGGGCTGGACCAGCCGCAAGGTGGAGGACAGCGAAGTTAGGGGCATCGGACAGAATGGCGACTGTGGCGACGGGAGCCCACTGTCGTTGCCGTAGTGGGAATGCCTGAACACAAGCCCTACGTGCAGATACCAACTGCCCTTGAGACCCAGAGAAAAGCCCCCTGACAGCATGCTCCAAAGCTGCTCCCTCCTGCACGAGGGAAGGAGCCAGGCTCAGACCTGCCGTGAGCTGGCCTGCCCCGCTCCCTTAACGGGAAGGCTAGCTCTGGAAACCACAGTTTGACAGCGAAGTCACCAGGACCCCTTCTAGAACAGCAAGGAGATCTGGTCGAAAGCCGCCATCATGACAGGAAAGGCTTGCGAACTCACCGATGTCTGATACCTGGTGCGGCTCAGCAAGCCCTGGCCCCCGAGGGCTGGGGAGACCCGAGAGAAGGGAAGCCGAGGGGAGGGCAGGTTCAGACAGTGGCCCAGTCTCCCTTCCTTCCTCTGGCGGAGCCCAGGCCCAGCACCGCTCACCGTGTCTGCGAGCCCCTTGCTGCGCACGCTGTGGGATGACTCTACTGCACTGCCACGCCAGCCCGGCTAGGGAGCTCCAGGAATATCTGTACGGATGGTTAAATAAATCCATTTTTCGATATTGCCAACACTTTCACATCACTCATGGTCAAATGTGTGTGATTCCGGTCAGAAGGGAAACGTTTTTTGAAAGGTTCTTTAGGCAGAGAGTCATTTCTGGATATCTGTAGACAACAGGTCAAAGAGATGGAAGAGAAAGTAGAGTCGCTTGTTTTACTCAAAGGCAGATTATTTGTTAGGAGAAGAAAAGCCGGTGATGGTTGATGGATAACTCAGTCTGCTGAAAGAAACCTCAGCAACTTGAGGAAAGTTCTCAAGAGACAGAAAATGGAAACATTTTGACTGCAGGCCAGAGTTTCACATTGCTGACCTGTAGAAAAGATGGAAGTTCTTTCAAAATTGCTTTCAAGCACATGTAGAATGAGGAGGAGTTAATTTTAAGAACAGTTATTTTAAAAGTTTTTTAGATAAAATTTTCTTTGATCTGCCACTGTCTTACGATACCGAGTCAACTTTGGGAAACAGCTTCACAGGTTCATACCTCCTGCTGCCGTGGTTCTAGTGCCTTCTACACCATCAAACCGGATCCCCAACCCATCCTTCCTGACTCCTGTCTCCTTTCTCCCTTCTCCGCTCATAAACAACCAGATTTTTTTTTTCAAGAGTCCACAAGTTATTTAGTTCATTTGTTAAGAGTAGTTTCAATATAGCTAAAGGAAAAAACCTATCTCTAGAACTATGACTCTAAAATGAACGACTAAATGATTATGGCTTTAATTGTTCCTAAGAGCAGAGCAGACCACTGCCCGTGCACAATCCTTACACCCCCAACCCCCTTCTAGAATGTACGAAATGA
Organism: Galemys pyrenaicus; assembly: GCA_019455555.1. NCBI lineage: Eukaryota > Metazoa > Chordata > Mammalia > Eulipotyphla > Talpidae > Galemys > Galemys pyrenaicus. The sequence continues at coordinate 1,613,619 of JAGFMF010011435.1, forward strand.
ACATGGCGGTGAAGCCCCTTGGTGGTCCAGGAGGCTAACCTAAGCAATACTGCAAGGCTTGTGTAAAATCTTAAAGACGGAATCTTCAAATGTTTCCTTTGCTCTATATTATGTTTAAGTCTGGATCCCAAAAGTGTCATTTCTTTCCCAGTTTGAGAGTAATGCTATTTTTATTATTGTTTCCTATGGAAACCGTTTTCTTAGGCATGGCAACAGCCCTATCTGAACAGAGAATTATTTATTTAAGCTGCTTTCCCTGGTTGAGCTTGGACACCACAAACCCATATTTTATCCCAGTGGGGATAAAATATCTGTGGGGCCAGTGCCTACCCGCTCTTGGAGAATCAGCTACCGCTGCCATAGCCACAGTCAGCTGCTAGGCAGCCAGAGACAACCACTGTGTCCCCCCAGAGAGCTGTCTGAGGAACCTCAGGTCCCCTGGGACTAATAAAGCACTACAGAAACGATAACCAAGTTGTCAGAACTTTCCAGATCTGCTTGAGCCAAGTGCCAAATAAAGCAGGGGTACAGAGGAGACACCCAAGTCTCAGGAGCAGCCCACCATGCTCCCTCAGGAGAGAAAGTTCTCTCCCTCTGCACAAGGCACTGTCTCAACATGTATCCTTCTTCTTGAACACCAAGGGATGGGAGGGGTCCAAGTGCACCTGTGAACGAGCAGCCGGCATCAAACTATTACTGTACCCAAAAAAGCTCTTCAAAACATCCCCTCTAATAAAACAGCGATTCAAACAATGGAGAGTAACCAAAGCAGCCAAGACTTAAAGGGTTAAGATCCTGGGTGGGGTGGGGGTGGCGGAAGCACTGAGATGAGTCACATAGTTGTCACTGCTGTTTCCTGGGAGGATTTGCTGAGGTAGGGAGGCTACAGAGAGATACCCCCTGCATGCACCATGCACACACGCATCAGACATGCTTGCATCACATGCACTGTGCACATAAAATACACACCCCGCACATGTGCTACATGCACATGTCCCATGCACATGCCCCATCTTCCGTGGCAGGAGTCTTGCTGGCCTGGGGGGTGGATACTAGAATTCAGCGCTGCCCCACTGAAGGCATCTGAGGAGCCACCACCCGGGAGAAGGGATCCCACAGTCCTGAGCAGCTCCCCCTCTGCACCGACCTGCCCCTCAACTAAACAGAACAGCCCAAGAATGACCCGTGCAGCAGGCAGCTTCTCGGAGTGGAGGGGTCCCCAGATATTTGAGGGACCTGCTGAACAACAAAGTCAAAAGCTGGAATTCAGGGCCCTCCACAGCACCCCAAGCTTTCACCTGAGCCCCTCGAAGGGCCACCACTAGAAGTTAGGGTGCAGCACGTCAGAGACAGAACAACCTCTACAAAACCTGAAGTGAGCCCGGCTCCTGTAGCCGCAAAGCCATCTGCTCGCAGGAGGGAAGAGAAAGCCTGTGTGAGGTCAGCAGCCTCTGGATTCCTTCTTACACCCAACGTGCCTCCATCAATCCTCATGCCAGGGAACATGAGCGATGACCAAAGTCCCAGGGAGGACCAGGAGCCAAGGCAACAGAAGCAGAGACTCACATGATCTCCCTAGCGAGGTGCCCAGCTCAGACGTTAGGATGCCCGTGATTGAAACGGTTACAGAAATAGATTTTTAAAAGCATGGAGGATTTCACCAAGAACTGCGATTTTTAAAAGAAGTATTAAATGGCAACTGTAAAACTGGAAAATGCAATAACTGAACTGAGAATTCAAAAGCTGAACTTTAGGATTGAATGCGAAAGAGAGAATTAGCAAACTGCAGAACAGGTCAGTTCAAAATTTTTGATCTGAAGCACAGATCAAAAATATAAAAACAAAGAAAAAAGTGAAAGAGATGAACAGGACACGGTGGGAAATTCTAATATACGAGAAGTTAAAATACCAGGAGAGGGGGAAGAACCGAGAAAATTACAATCCTAAGCCAGCAGGAGAGAGCAAGTCACAGATTCCAGAAACTGTGTATGTAAACAGATCAACACGAAAGAGTGCACGCCTAGCCCCTCCCGGGGAGACTGCTGAGAACTAGTTACAGGAGGGACTCTCAGCAGCAAGCAGAGAAAAAGACATTAGCCTCAAAAGGCCACAGTCTGAGGCATTTTCTATATGCCAGTCCCCAAAATTGAAAATTAAAAGACAGTACCGTTCACAACAGTAGGAAGTGCTGGATCACACGGATGTGAGAGTACTCTTTGCTGAGCGCTACAGAACATCCCTGAGGGCCTCCCTGGTGGCGCAGTGGATTAGGCAACGCACTATGAAGCAAACCGCAGCCACTGCAGCACGAATTCGATCCCTGCTGCCGGCCAGAGAGGGGGACCCACATGGCGAGGCAGACTTCTCCTGCCTTACCCACTGCTCCCCTCAGCAGTGTACTTCCATTGATCTGCCTGTTCTGCTCCCCGCTCTGTCTGTGGTGAATCCTCTCACCCTGGACACCTCTGGTCTGTGCTTGAATACATAAATAAATAAATCTTTAAAAAAACACAAAACATTCCTGAAAGAACTTTAGGTATACCCAAATCAGTGAGAGAGAGCAAGCTCATGCATTAAAGACCCAGCATTGCTAGGACAGGGGACTGGCACCCACGTCACGACCCACTTCTGAATTTCAGGGGTGCGTAGCTTGTGCATCTTGTTGCAAGGGCGTTTGGGAAGGTGGTCTGCAGCTTTCTAGCCTCTGCAGAACAGGAAGGCCCCTGGAAGAAGATTAGAAATGAGGACGGGGTCGGTGAGACTTATTACTGCACAGTCCTAATTCCATCGCTTGGTCACACGGCACACATCTGCTGGGTGTCCTCTGGGTTCCTGGCATGGGACCAGGTGCTGGGACTACAAGGAAGGACGTGGCTCCTGCCTTCAAGGGGTTATTGATCCAGTAAGAGAGAAGAGTAACCGGCACACAGGTGGGGGTAAGGAGGAGGCTTCTATTTTAATGGGGGTGGGGGGTTGGTGGGCGGGGTGGGTGGGTAAGGAGGCATCCCCAGAGAGGCGCAGATAGACTTAAGTCTTTGATAATATCATTTCTTCTTAGTTCATCCAATCTCACGTCATAAAAATCTTGTGAAAGAACCGACCGGTGAGTCTTAGTAGTTAAAGGTCAACTTGAGGTTTTAAAAAACAGCTTTGAAAAAAAAAATAGCTTTGCCATTAGATTTTTTCCTATCCAGTGCATTTTTTAATTTTTTATTTGTTTTATTTAAATATATTTCAATCATTTGTATTCCCCAGGGAGCTCCCACCACCATTCCACCCGTGCACCGTCACCTCGGTCCCTTGTGCTCTTTCTTACCCAGTGCACTTTTAAGAAACTAAGGCGAAAATCAGAAATCCGTCGGTGGTCTCAGGATGACGGGGATTTCGTGTCCGGCGGCAAACGGGTGCTTCGGTGACAGAGGGAATGTCAGCCCAGGGCACGTCTGCCGCAGCCCCAGATCCGATCGCACCGCTGGCCGAGAATGAGCTGCGGGCCCTCGCGGCTCTAACGCAGGGCGCCCCACTTCGCGGAAGCCACGTCCCTCGGGTCTCCTCGGCTCGGTGGGTGTGTGCGGCCCGACGGTCCGGCGTCGTCACCGGCACGCACAGCCGCGGCAGGTGTCGGTGCGTGGCCCGCGCTCCCCGGCCCTGCCGCGCTGTGTTCTCATCCCAAGATGCCGCTTGTGGTTTCTGGTCCCGGCGAAGGGGCAGTTGGAGATGCCGGGGGTGGGGGGCGGGGTGTGTGTGTGTGTCGGGGCGACCAGCAGACAGGACCAGCCACTCACACAGCACCCGCTCTTCTCTTGGGGCTCATTCTTTTTTTTTTTAAAGAGTGATTGATTTATGCACACAAGAGCTGGGGAGCAGCCAGAGTTACGGGAGGTGAAAGGACTCACCAGAGACAGAGCGGGGAGTAGAACAGACAGATCGACCGAAACACACTGCTGAGGGGAGCAGCGGGAGGCAGGAGAGGTCTGCTGCGCCCTGTGGGTCCCCTCCCTGGCTGGGGGTTGAACTTGAGCTGCTGTGCAGTGGAAGCTTCACAATGTGGCGCTCAACCCGCTGCGCCACCAGGGAGGCCCGGGGGTGCGTTCTTAATAAACCTGCCGCTCCGTTTCTGATTACTGTGGGTCAGGTCAGGCTGCCCGCTGCTGAGTCAAGCCCGGCCCAGGTCTGTGTTCGCGGAAAGCTCGGTCATGATCCCGGTCTGTGAAACACCACCCAGCTCCTTTGCACGAGCTGCATTTGAACTTGAGGCAGAGGAGCGGTGACCGTGCCTCTGCTCCAGCCCCCAGGCCAGCAGGGTGTGAGTGGACAAGTGTGGGGTGGGCTGGGTCTCAGGCTGTCCGATGGACGTGGCCGCCCGTGCTGGGCCCTGCGGCCCGCTGTGGCCTTTTTGCTGTGCACCGCAGTGCACCTGGCGGAGGTCTCCTCAGGCCGCTCCAGAACCAAGGGCCTGACCCATCTGGCCTGTCTCTGCTGGTCCCCAAGGCAACCCTGCCACGGGCTCACAAAGCCACAGGAACCCCTCGGCCCCTGGGACACAGGTTTTGGGGAACTGGAGAGGGGTGGGGACAACAGACTTTCAAACCTCGCTTTCCTTGTTCCTCCAAGTTCAAATTACAGCCCCGAGTCTGCTTACACATCTAGTACACCAAGAAGAATCTTACTTTTCCTTTCACTAATGACCAGTTCTATCAAGTTGAACAGACCAAACTCCCTTCAACAGCCACTCCGATTCACATCTTGACTAATTAAATTCTGTCAAACTTGTTAAACTGCAGTTATAAATTGAATACATTCAATTTTCTTCTGAACTACTTCAAATGCCTATACTGAGCGGCAAAGCTATTCCAAATACTTAAGAACAGTATTAAAGCTAATAAATGAAACTCGCAAGTTCACGCAAACATTCCAATATTGTTTTAAACACAGTCAAATTTTGGTCCTTTATTTAAAGTACTTTCATTACTTAACCACACATTTTAAAGTGGAATCAATGACCAGTCTCACTTTGTTCTCGTAAGTCCAGTGCTGTTATTGCAAACAGTGAAATTGAAATCCCCCCGATTTCCTCGACAACTTGATATATCCCCCAACTGCAGGCCAAAGTGTGTTACGACTGGGTTTACTTTCACATCTCCATGCCTAACTCTAATCCAACCCCCAGGGTCAGAAATGCAGTTCATCCAGCGGGGAACAATTCCATAATCCCTCAAAACTTGAGTTGGCACCTCCCTGGCGGTGCAAGGGGTTCAGTCAAGTTGCAGTACTATGAAGCAGACACAGCCACTGCAGCGAGAGTTCAATCCCCAGCCAGGGAGGGGACCCACATGGCACAGCAGACCTCTCCTGCCTCCCCGCTGCTCCCCTCAGCAGTGTACTTCAATTAATCTGCCTTTTCTGCTCCCCGCTCTGTCTCTGGTAAGTCCTCTCGCCCCCCCCAACACACCCTTGGCCTGTACTCCAGTTCTTGTATGCACAAATAAATCTTAAAAAAAAAAAAGCACAAAACCTGGGTTGCTTTTTGGGTGTTGGCCAGTCGGAGAGGAGGGGGCACTGTCCTGGTGGTTCTACCCTCCGGCGTGGTGGGCGGGGCTTTCTGCTCAAACAGCAGGGACCCATGTCCCGACCTGGGGAGAGAGTTCACCTTCCCCGGTTCAAGGAAACTACACTTTCCATTCTTCTCCAGCCTCCCCCACCCCCGTTGCCTGATGAGGCCCATGGAAACCTGCATCCCCAGTAAGGTTCCATCGAGCGCTCAACCTGCCTGAACCCTTGTCGTAGTCCTGTGTGGCCTGGCCGCACCGCACCTTCAGGTGCCGCCTGGGGGGCTCGGCGTGACAAAGTCAGACCCAGGCAGGGCCGTGCCCCTCAGCACCACCTTAAGGCCTGGACCGGAGGGGGACCCCCCTGTGCGCCCCTAACCTCTGATGTGAAAATATTTGGGGGTAGGTGTTGGGGAAAAAAATCCAAACAGCAGTTTTTTGAAAGCTGAAGTTAATGTTGGACTTAGTAAATCAACAGCTAGATAGCCAAATAAAGAAAGAGCATTTAGGGGCCTCTCTGGTGGCGCAGTAGGTTAAGCAACACACTATGAAGCAAACCGCAGGCACTGCAGCACGAGTTCGATCCCTGCTGCCGGCCAGGGAGGGGACCCACATGGTGCGGCAGACCTCTCCTGCTGTGCCCGCTGCTCCCCTCAGCAGTGTACTTCCGATGATCTGCCTGTTCTGCTCCCTGCTCTGTCTGTGGTGAATCCTCTCACCGCCCCCCCTCACACACACACACCTCTGGCCTGTACCCCAGTGCTTGTAGCATAAATAAATAAATTTTTAAAAAATTTAAAAAAAAGAAAGAGCATTTATTCATTTTCTATGTTCCAATCTATATTAGAATATTTTCTCCCGTTAGAAATGGTTAACACCATATTTCAAGATCAGGATATGCGGCAGCAAATTTCATTTCTCCTTCATGGCAGTACAAGTAGCTGGAGCCAAGTAAAAGCTTAATGATGGAGAGAAAGAAATAGTATTTAATTAATTATGAGACTCCTTGATTGTTTCTGAATTAAAGTCCATACCTATACTCTCCAGGCTTTTTTAAGATTTGTTTTTATTTATCTATGCTAGAAGAACTGGGGTGCAGGACAGAGGTGCGGGGGTGAGAGGCTCCACCAGAGACAGAGCAGGGAGCAGAACAGGCAGATCCACTGAAACACACTGCTGAGGGGAGCAGCGGGTTAGGCAGGAGAGGTCTGCCGTGCTCTGTGGTCAGCTCCCTGGCCAGGAATCGAACTACAGTGGCTGCAGATAGCTTCATAGTGCTGCTACTTAACCCCTTCGCCACCAGGGAGGGCCTGTACTCTCCAGTTTTACGAGTAAATAAATATCCTACTAAAGGTGGGCTTCCCTTGCTTGCAGTCTAGTGGAAATGATTTCATGCAAGAGTTAGTGTTTTCAGTAACTGGGCTAGTCGAGCAGTGACCATTTCTTTTTTATTTGTTTATTTTATTTCCTGCAAACACATAATCTGTGTTTTTTTAAAAATCCAGGTTCTTCTCCTGTTCCCCACTGAGCGCTTGCTGTATGCCAGGGAGAGGGCCAAGCGATGAACCCACAAGCAAGCAAGCAAACAGCAGACCCACCAGAGGCCAGCAGACCCACGCAGCCTCCAGGGGATCCCAACGGCCCCCTCCACATTCAGAGTCTGCACAGTGGGCCGCTGTGCTGAGTCCCCGCGGTCCATTCCGCGGGGCTGTCCTGCAGAGCAGAAGGCTTGGCTGGGCGTGTGCCCCGGACTACGGCCGCCTCCTTGGCCCGCAGGCATAGCTCCTGTCCCAGGTGCGGGCTGAAGTGAGCTCCCGCAGGTGAAGCGGGGCCGAGGGCCTGGCATCAAGGGTTGCTTGAACAGCAGAACACACACTCCAGTCCCACCCCTTCCCGTTAGCTGTGTCAGGGGAACGTGTGAGCGTTCGCAGCTGTTTTTGGTGCGCTAACCCCTTCCCAGCGTTTTCGTGTTCAGCCCTAACCCTGTTTTCCCCCACTGGCCTCCCTTACACCCTTTTGTCCTTTCCCCGACCCCCAGCCGCTGAACCTCCAAACCTCACCTCATTCACGAACCCCCTAGTTTGACATTACCTGGCCTTGCTTCTCTGTGTGCTGTTTCTGTGTTCCGCTCACCTCCACGCGTCTTTACCTTCCTGACTTGCTTCCTGTACCTCTCGGCCCCAGCACCTTCCGTTCTGCTGTGCAAGCCGGCGCTGCGTCTTTCCTTGTGGCTGGGCCGTGCTCTCATGTGCTGTGGCATCGTCTAGATCTTGTCGCCTGTCGGTGGGCACCCGGGTTGTTTCCGAGTCCCAGCAGTTGAAATAATGCTGCAGTGATTATAGCGAAGCAATTACAGTGAATCAATTTTGAGCTGATGGTTTCTGCTCCTTGGATGCGTGCCTCCGAGTGGTTGCTGGGTCACAGCGTTTTTACTGTTTTCAGGTTGGTCCAGCTGGCTTTCCAGAGTGGCTGCCCCAGTTTCATTCCCACCGGCAGAGTCTAGCACCCCCTCTTTCTCCTCGTTCTCTCCAGCACTTGTTCAGAGACTTTTTAACACATGCTGTTCTCCAAGACGTTGAGATGATACCGCATGGAGTTTTGACGTGCGTTTTCCTTACTAGAATCGTCTGTTCCAATCTGCTACGGACTTATCCATGGGGTTGTGTCAGGGTTTTTTGTGGTTAAGGAATATTTCCCCCCACTCCGGAGATGTCTAGTCAACCTACTTATATTTTCTCTTGCTGTGTAAAAGCTTTGTAATTTGAGGTCGTTCCAATTGTTCTTTTTGTTTGTATTTCCTTTGTAGTTGAGTGGCATCTCTAAAACCATTTTTATCGCTGACGCCACGAAATGTTTACTTCTATGCATCTTATTGTTATGGTTCTTACATCTATGTCTTTAATCCACTTTGAATTCATATATGCATTTTTAATTTTAAATATATGTCTTAGTCACTGGGGTTGCCATAACAAAATATCCCAGATCTGGTGGTTTCAACCACAGAAATTTATTACCGGCAGTTTTGGGGGCTGGAAACCCAAGATCCAGGCCATCAGGGATGGATTCTGGCTTGCAGACAATCCCCCTCTGCTGTGTGCTGGCCAGGAAGAGAGAGAGCAGGCTCCAGTCTCCTCCTCTTATGGAGATGTTAGTCCTCTCCCAAGGGTTCAAAGGTCCTGGTCCAGAAGCACCACTTGGGGGGTGGGCTCCAGTGAGTGGGACCAGGGTATAGGGCACAGACATTCAGTTCATAACACTGAGTTCTCTGAAATTCCACTGGGCTTCATTTTTCAAATAATTCTTGAAAATGAAACATTCCTGAAGACATAAATAGCTGAACCTTAAGGAAGTCTCGCGAAGAATTGCCAAAACCACTCTTCCTGTCATCTCCTTTCTAGAACAAAACATCCCTCCAGGGAGGGGCAGGTCATTCTCCACCAGTGCCTTCAGACCCCCTGTGCTCCTTCTCTGCCTTCCTCTGTGCCCTAGGACCTCCCTTTCGGGTGATTTCTATTTGGAAGCAACTCGGGGGCACTGGGAGGCAGAAAACAGGGCCTGTTCTCTGTTGCCCTCATGCCTGGAGGCCTGGTCCTGGGAGTGGCCTCACCCTTCCATGAAGACACCCCCTGTCAATGACCCCAGGTCTCAGTGTGTCCCCACTGCCCTCTGGACCCCCGGTTTATAAGATCTTCCCACTGGGGTAGTGTCTGGGTGCCCAGGCCTCTATTATTGGGTTGTTTAGCTCTGTCCGTGCCTCTGGAAAGACATGGACACACTGAAGGAATCTTCTGTTGAGTCATTTGAGAGGTCTTCTATTTCCTGCTAGGACCCTGGTTGATGGATATAATTATAAAAAATTTTGCTATTTTCCCATGCAACCTACGACCCTGTCAGAAGTGCTCTTAGTTTAATAAAATATTTTCCATCATTAAAACTGGATAGCCACCTACAAAAGAATGAAGCCAGACAGTGCACTCTCTCCCACCATACACAGAAATTAACTCCACAGGGATAAAAGACTTGGATGTTAGACTTAAATCCACAGACTATATAGAAGAAAACATAGGCATACACTCCACAACAGAGCTTCAGAGAAGTCTGGGAGTTTATCTCCAACTTCAAGGAAAACAAAAGAGAATATAAACAGTTGGGACTATATCAAACTAAAAAGCATCTGCACAGCTAGAGAAACTATCACTAAAACAAAAAGATACTCTACTGAATGCTGGAAAATATTTGCATATCATACATCCAGTCAGGGACTGATAATCCAGTATCTACAACAAGTGAATACAACTCAACAGAAAGAAAACAACCCTATCAAAAACAGGCAGACAAGTTAAAAAAGCATTTCTCCAAGGAAGTCATACAGATGGCCAACAGGCACATGAAAAAATGTTCATCATCACTTATCATCTGGGAAATGCAAATCAAAACCACAATGAGCCACCACCTCACACCTATGGGAATGGCTCAGATCAAAAAGACCAGCAATAAGTGTTGGCGAGGATGTGGAGAAAAAAGAACCCTCAGACACTTTTGGTGGGATTGTAGACTGGTTCAGCCCCTCTGGGAAACATAGGTGTTTTCCCAAAATATTAAAAATTGGATATACAATATGACCCAGCAATCCCACATCTTGGTATCCACCAGAGAAGACAAAAATACTAACTCGAAGGGATCTATGCACTCCTATGTTCACTGCCACACTGTTTACACTATCCAAGTATCAGAAACCATCTGAGTGCCCCAAAGCAGATGAATGGATGAGAAAGACATGGTACATATACATAGTGGAATACTACTCAGCTATAAAAAAGATGAACTTTTGCCATTTGCAACCATAAGGATGGAACTGGACGGGATTATGCTAAAGGAAATAAGTCAGGAGAAAGACACATCAGTGGTGTCACTTATAAGTGGAATACAGACAGACAAAACAAAGGGCCAAAGTCAAACCAATAACAAATCCTAGTAATCTGACTGTAGAACTGAGGCTACCAGAGTGGGAGGGAGAGGGGAGGGAGGAAGGAGGAGAGGGAGCACAATTGAGTATAGTGCAAGACTATGGGTGTTTCGGTGGGAGGGGGTGGTAACAGTGTCTGAAGGGGGAGATCCTCTATCTGTAAATCATAAACAACATTGTAAACCAATGTTACCACAATACAAAATAATAGTAATTTAAACAAGTATTTCCATCATTAAAAAGAAATTCTGGAGATCTTCCAACTGGCATGTGTGACTTTTACAAGGTCAAGATGATACCTGCCTTAAAGGAAATAGTCATTTTTATTATTTGGAAGTGCGGTTGAGAAACGTGGTAGAGGATTTATAATCCCTGTGAATGGCTTAATGGCTTAAAAAATAGGCATCTAGAAGTTGTGTGTACAGGAGCTAGCACCTGAGCTATCAAAAGTCATTTTACTGTTGCTCGTGTGTGTCCTCATGGCTCCTTCCTAAAGAAAAGCCAGCTCCCCTCCTATAGGACTCCAACAGTGACCCCTCAGCCAGCATTTCAAGGTTTTCAGGAGGCTCACCCTAAACTCCACCAAAATCCTGTAAATCAGGGAAATTAAATGACTATCCGAGCATTCAATTTTAAATCACTTATACTGAATCTGAGCAAGAAAATGCCAACTCACCTTTAAAGAGAAGGACCTTAGCATCATTACATTTGCCCTTAGCTAGACTGTGTTTGTTGACCATCGCATGCAAAAACATGTCAATGAGAAGAGGCCAAACAAAGGAGAATCACAGAGACACCTCTGGGAGTTACCTTACAGAGCAGCAAACTGAAGTAGCTCGATAGCTCTAGAATCCTTATCAAAGTAGCTCGATAGCTCTAGAATCCTTACCGTGAGACAAACACCATAGCCAGAGCCCATTAAATAATCAGTCATTCTAATTCGCATGTTCAAACTTTTTGTTCAACAAGAAACATTTCTTCAGTCGTGTTTTCTTATTTCAAAAGCAATACGTGTTTGCTACAGAATGTGTCAGAAAACAGATCAAGCCAGGGAGGAAGGGAGGATGTTATGCCCTCATGGTTTTCTTCCAGTCCACTTTTCACTGATGCAAACGCACAAATTATACATTAGCCAAAATGGAAATATCTCATCTTGACTGAGGTGTTTTCCAACTTGCTCTTCACTTAGTAATTAATAATGAGCATCTCTGCATGCCAACAATATACCTCTACTTCAGCAGATTAACGGACACGTTTTCTTAGGTTTGGCAGTTCTGTAATGTATTTTGCCAGACTTGCTATTGTGCATTTCTTCCATTTCCATTGTTTTGCAATTACTCCCAATCCTGCAAGAGATGTGCTGTAGTAAGTCTCTGTGCCTAGCTAGCCACTTTCCTGCACACGTTCGTGAGGGGCGCAGACATGGAAGACTTTTGATGCCTTCTGCCAGGTCACTTTCTAGAAAATATTGTAATTGTTTTAGCTGGTGATAAATTATTAGGTTATTAATTTAATTTGAACTTTTCTGATTACTAGAGAAGTGGAATTTTTTAATCACGAATTCATTATAGAACTAAATTTGTTTTTAATCTTCCTATTTACATCCTTTGCCTATTTTTTATTGGAGTATCTTATTTAGTCTAGAGACCTTTATAGTTACAGAAAGATTAACTTTTGTGGGTTTTTTTCTCACTTTGTTGCTTGCCTTTTATTGCAATATGGTGTTTTAAAGCTCAGATTCAGCTAAGAATGAATTTGACTTTGTAACAGAAAACCCAGCCCCAAGGACTTAGCTACAAAGGGGACTTATTGTCGAGTTCACATAACAACCATCTCAGAGAGAGGCAGCTGCTACAACTGTGTGGGTGCTGAGAATGGGAGGACTCACATCCTGTCCTATGTTGGCCTTCTCTTGCTTGTCACCTTGTGGCCACCAAATGGCTGCTGTGATGCCAGCCATCGAGTCTGTGTTCCAAGCGGAAGGAGAAAGCCTGGAAGAGAGACAGTACCAGCTGGCTCTTGTTTATGGCCATTGGACAGAACTGGTGATATGACCACTCCTGCATGGAGAAAGGGGCAGGCTGGGGCCAAGGGAGATGTCATCAGGCGAGGAAGCCAGCACTGACTGTCTGTAGAGCCGCTTTAGGATCTGTACTGTCAAACTGACCTATTTTTATTCCTTGGTTTCATACTTTGAAATTCCTCCAACTCAAAGGTATATTCCAGTAGATATTTCTCTGTATCTTCCTCTACTTTATGGTTTCCTTGTAACATGACATAGAAATCAATTTGTTTTTCAGATAATCGGCCAATTATCCCAAAGTCATTTTGGGGCTTCCTGCACTGTTTGACATGTCCTAATTGTTCACTAAGCTGTCTGATACTCTAAATCCATTGTGGGACCTGCTCTTCCGGTCCGTGGATCTGGTTCGCTGCTCCTGTACCATGGCCAGCGCTTCAGTTAACATAACTGATGCATCTTAACATTGCCGGCAGGACTGCAGTGCCCAGAGTTCTGTTTGCCCACCCAGGAAATGGCCAGCTAAGCACACAGCCCCAGCAGAACAGGGTGCGCAGGGAGAAGCCAGGACCTGTACTGTGCTGACCTGGAGTGAAGTGCTGGGGCTGGGACTGGGGTGTTAGAACCCACTGCAATCAGCCACTCAGCTCATGGCACCCTGTGGCCTTGGTTCCCATCTTCATACCATGCCCCATGGGGCCCTGTCCTGGCTACACTCTGTGTGCAGGTATTCAGCAATCCACTGCGCCAAACAACTCTGTGTGAGAGAGGGTGCGTTTCTCCAGTTCTAGCAAACAGGCCACAAAGGCCGGGGTTAGCCGCTCGGGGTAGGTTGGAGAGTGCCCTGCAGAGAGCTTGAAGGACAGCTTCAGCAGAGAACGCAAGTGCCGGAGTGTCAGGGGCTAGTGGCGTGGTAAAGACAGGCAATGCAACACGTGTGGCGGATCAAGTGAGCCACCTCTTCAGGGGAGCGCCTTTGGGGTGCTGGGCCATCTGTAGATGAATGTCTTTGGGGTCCAGTGAATATCCTCTGCCAAGTCGCTTCGGCCAGGCCCATGAGGTTTGTGACGTGAAATATCCAAGCCTTCCCCGTGGCCCTACCTAGACTCATTTCTCCCAGGAGCTGAGGATGGGCTTGGCAGAGGACAACCAGCGAGCTTCTCTGGAACGCCCTATGCCGCGGCCACAGCACACCGCAGTCCTGGAGGAGAACTGGTCCAAAGCAGAGCGCTCCTAAGCCAAGGGCTGCGTCTCCCCAGTCCAGAGTCAGATGGACTGAAATGAACGAAACCCTTCCCACCCACAAGACCACGCGCGGCCGGCCTGACCCTCACCATCGCTCCCATCTTCAGACTCATAACTCCGTGAAAAACCACCAAATAAGGACAAATCTACAGCAGGGCTGGAAATAGTAAATCTAATTCTACTGCAAGTTGGTCTATTTTGGGCTCGTAGCTCTACCAATTCAGAATGTGCTTTGGGGCCTGCATTTTTCTTCCTAATTGATTGGAATGAAGTAGATTGTTCAACACCATGTTGGCTTCTCACCCCCAACGAATAGTTCTCTTTCTTCTCTCTCTTAGCATGTCAAGACTGGCTCTAAGGGTGACATGGGAAAGTGAGATGTTATTTTTGGCTTACGTAGAGTTAAAGCTTCGATCTCAAGTGTATCTGGTCTCGGATTCAGCCCAGTTACGGAGTGGAGACCATTTTTGGTTCTGACCTTGAACGCCAAGCGGAAGGACAGTGTTACTCTGTCCTCTGACTGGGATGGCCTCATCTCTCCAAACTTAGCTAGAATTGCAGCGTTTGGGAGGGTAGAAAGAATCCTCGTGATGGCCAGTTGGGCATTTCTCAGATAACAGGCCGGCGCGAGGGTGTCCAACAGCTGGGCCCTGTGCCTCTGGGGAGTCAGGCTGGCCTGTGGGCCTCAAGATGATGGGAAGTCCCTGGAGCAGAGAAACTTGCGGTTTTTTAAAAAAGATTTGTTTATTTTATGTATACAAGAATCCGGCACAGGCCAGAGGTGCAGGGGTGAGAGGATCCACCAGAGACAGAGTGAGGAGCAGAACAGGCAGATCAGCTGAAACACACTGCTGAGGGGAGTAGCGGGTGAGGTCTGCCACACCATGTGGGTCCCCTCCCCTGCGGCAGCAGGGATCGAACTCGTGCTGCAGTGGGTGCAGTTTGCTTCCCATTGCGCCACCAGGGCCCTTTGTCAAACTTAAATTTGACCACAGAGTTTCTTTCCCCCAGTAACACTGATCGGCTTCTGGAACCTGCATGGCAGGAGACACGCTCGGAAGAGCCGTGGAGCCTGGTCTCCCTCCTCTCACCGCAGAGGGAACTGAAGCTACGTTAAGAGGTACAGAGACCCGGCCTACTGGTGGTGCAAGGGGTTGAGTGCTGCACTGTGAAGCATCCGCGGCACTGCGGCGCAAGTTCGATCCCCGGCCAGGGAGGGACCCACACGGCGCAGCAGACCTCTCCTGTCTCCCCGCTGCTCCCCTCAGCAGTGTGTTTCAGTGGATCCACCTGTCCTGCTCCCAACTCTGTCTCTGGTGACTCCTCTCAACAACCCCCTCAATGCACTTCCGCCTCTGGCCTGTACTCAAGCTCTTCTATGCATAAATAAATCTTTAAAAAATAGAGGCTCAGAGACCATCACCCCGCACTCCTGGCAGGTGGACGAGGTGTGTCCCACACACAAGTAGTCAGGGCTCATTCACCTTGAAAGCTGCACCATTAACGGCAGTGCACCCGGGGCATCTGGAGCAGGCTGTGTTTATTTATAGTGAGCCCGGCAGTGAACCCATCCGATGCCTCGAATGGCTTAAAGGGCACTGGGCCTGCACCGTTGACCTAAATAAAGCACTACTTTTAAACAGCATGTAATTTTCTCGATAGTAAAATATTTTATCATGCTATATATAAGCATACTCTAAAAGGTTCTTACTTTTATAGGCGAGAGTAAATCAGAGCGGTCAAATCTTAGTAAAACGTGTTCCTCAAATGGAAGCCCACTGCTCAGGGAGAGGTCCCGCAGATGCTTTCCTTAAATGCTGAGAGCAATCAATGGCTGGTGGGATAAAGCAAGAGAAAATAGCTCAAAAAATGTATATTTTTTTCCCCTCAAAACTACCAATTCAGCCAGTTGGCTCCTGCGGGCACGCCTCGGAAGCCCCGTCTCTGACTCAGTCCCTGAACTCCGACCACTTTCGGAGTCTGCACTCCCACCGACACTGCTCTAATGGGCAGGAGGTGGTTTCAGAGACTCCAACCCGCATACTTGGAGTCCGTCTCAGGACTTTCCTTCTGCCTTAATACACTTGGGGGTGGGGGCATCCAGTCCTAGCAGTTGGGGTCTCCTTAATTGGTTTCTAGCTTTGGGATCAAACGTCAAGCATCCTGTTTCCAAAGCCAACGCTGGCCCATGTGGCAACTTGTGAGCCAGAAGAGGGGCCTCCTTGCGGGCAGCAGAGGCACACATGGTCCAGGGCTAAAGTCCAGCCCCTCTGGCTCCCCAGCCCGCGGAGGCCCTCCTGCCGTGAACAGGAGGCACAGGGCCTCACCTGGCTGCTTCCAGCCCCTAGGACTGCACAGACCCCACCTGCAGACCCAGCCTTGATCCTGACCGACGCGGGCTGTGCTGGGGACCTCGTGTCTCTCAGCTAGCCGTGTTGTCCATCACTGCGCTCGGCCGATCGCCGGTCCTGGCCACTGTCTGCTGCTCGTGCTCCTGCTCTCTTAACCCGGCGTCTTGCAACCACCAGGAACCGTCTCTGGGTCTTCAGCTCTGCCCAGGCCCAGGCCCTGATGTCCACGGACAAATCTCTCAGCGACGCTCATCTTCCTGCCTGAAGCTCTGAGCTCCCTCCCCTGCCCTGGATTCTGTGATGCGGGTTGTGTGTGCCAACATCCCCTCACTGCTGGACCACCACGACTGCATCTCTTGCCATGACCCCCTGGACATGTGCCTCGCGCCCCAAAACAGGCCTACTTGCCCCAGTCACGTGAGCCTCTGCCCCTGAGCCTGGTTCTGGGAACCGGCCCTCCCTACGTGCCCTCCGAGCCTGAGACCGGCAGGCCAGGTGCGGCATGGCCCGACACGACCTCTCCTGCCCTCCTGCCCCAGGCGCGCGGTGTGTCCTCACAGGGACATGCTGTGACTGTCGACACTGCCGGCAAACCCTTGGAAGCTGCAGCTTGAGCAAAGTAACCTACGCTGAAAACAGCTAGACCAGGCTGACGGACAGAAGCGAGAGCTACGCTCCTACTGCATTTTGCTTGTCATGAAGCATCACCAAACTTCTAAAGAGAGACCCAAAACATTTCTGTTATTCAACAACCGTTTGCATTCTTCCATTCGTGTTGTGGGTTGTGGATGCAAGAGCCTCTCCTGGCAACGTGGGGTCCAAGAAGTGCCCAACAATGGACAGGACAGCCTTACTTCCTTGACTGGACAGCCTTCCTTGACTGGGCACATCACACACACACACACACACACTCACACACACTCACTCCAGCTGTTGCCGTGTGCGGACAAACCCATTGGCGGTGCAGGGGACCTGAAGTCTCTGGAGAAAACTCACACTGACATCGGGGTACCACACAGCAGCCCCAGGCAGAAACAGCTGTTTTTTTCTCATCAGTGTTACAATGAAACGACATTAAACAGAAGGATATTATTTGACAACCTGCTGTACAATCATAGTTGATATAGGGGAGTGGCCTGAAGTGCTACAGATGTCATGAGCAAGAAGTGAAAATGTTGCTTTAGTCCTTGTTTTGCTTACTAAGACACACACACACACACACTATGGCTGGAAAGGGTATCATTTACAAAGATTGAGAAAAAAGAAAGAAGAAATCCTTTTACGAAATACTCAGAAAATTAAGGGTCATGGGACTTGAAGCTCCAACGAGGCACTGGGCTGTGGCTTTACTTCACCACAGTAAATTCTTCATCACCTAAACCCATAATAGGTGCTCAGTTAACCCTTAGGGAATGAATGAAACTGAAATCGGTCTAAGCGTAGTATTGATCAGGAAGGGTTTCGTTTGTAGACATTCTCTCATCACATATGTGCCAGGACCTCTTTTTAGTCACCTTTGGAGTTTATCATTTTTAGCACTTCAGAACAGGAAAAGATAATTCATAAAAATAAGCATAATACACATAATAAGCATTAACGACCCAAGTGGTTGATATCACAGGTCTGAATAAGTAACTGAGGGAAGCATGGGTTTGTGCATGAGAGCCTGGCAGAATGAGAATGCATAGATGGGAATTCATTTTATCGCTGGCAATGTTGAAGCATTTTTCTATGACTGGGTGCACATAGGCTAAAAATAATATGCTTTGCATTGGCAGGGTACTTGACAATTGTATAAAATGCTTGAACATATGTGACCATATTTGATTCTTCCACGGAGCTAGAGGAACACAGTGACAGGAAGGTATAGGCATGCGCTCTTATAAGAAAATAGCTAGTGGTTTATGAAGCACAAAAAACTGTCTGATCCCACAGTCACAGTAACAATTAACAGTAACAATTCAACCCATCGCTGGAAAGAGATTGGAAAACTCTCTCCAATAAAGAAAAATGGAAAGGAAGGAAGCTATCATGGCGACTTTCATTTACTGGGATGAAGACAGGCTTACATTAGTCAACCTGGGACAGTTTTCGGAACACGTTTCTGAGAGATAAATGATGAGGCACCGGAAGTGAGTAATGAGACTCAAGTCTGGAAGTCTCGCTTCAGCTCACTCAAGAGGAATTATTACCACACTCACCATTTATGTTACACTCTAGTGATTGTCTAGCACTTCAAAGGAGCCGTCACTCTGGAACTCCGGGGCAGACACTGGGAAGAATTCAAGCAGAGCTGACAGCAAACCACTGGGTCAGGCCACAAATCCGTGCGCGTTCTCAGCCAGCCCAGTCTGTGCTTAGGAATGAGTCTCTCACTTCCTCTTCTCTGCTCTCTTTCCAGGAGTCTTGTCCCTGAGTATCGCGCTGAAGACTTTGGTGACTTATCCTGGAAATGTACATAATATTTCTATTGCAACATAGAAACCCATCTTTTAAATGAGGTGAGACATTTTGAAAATATGTTTCTATTTTTCTTCCCTTTTTTATTGTTTTCACAAAAATAATGCAAGTTGGGCCTCCCTGGTGACACAGTGGGTTAAGCAACGCACTATGAAGCAAACCACAGCCACTGCAGCACGAGTTCGATCCCTGCTGCCGGCTGGGGGGGACCCACATGGCACTGCAGACCTCTCCTGCTGTGCCCGCTGCTCCCCTCAGCAGTGTGCTTCGGTTGATCTGCTCCCCGCTCTCTGTGGTAAATCCTCTCACCCCCGCCCCATACCTCTGGCCTGTACCCCAGTGCTTGTATGCATAAATAAATAAATCTTTTAAAAAAATAATGCAAGTCCTTTGTTTAGAAATTTCCAAATGTGATAGGCATCTGCAAAGATGTTGCTTTGGTCAGCACTTTACTTACTGAGCAGGAAGCAGGAAAAAAAAGTTAACGGTTTTCACCTCCTCCTTCTTACAAGGCGACCTCTGTTACTAGTGCACTATAAAATCCAGATCATTTTCTCTACACACACCCTAAGTAGGCAATAATTTTTAAAGACCTCTGCACCAAATATTTGATAACTCTCTTCGATGGTAAGAGGCATGTGAGAATGGCCAATCTGTAACCCTTATCAGATTTTTAAAAAAAATCCAACCTTATATTTCCAACTGGGAGAGGTTGATGCTCCGAAGACATTTTTTAAAATAGATGGGGTGAAAGCCTGTCAGTGTTCGGAACTAGCTAGAGCTAAGACTATCCAGATTCTGGGAACTGTAACACTAACAGGTTTCTAGCTGTCAAAATGTGAAATAGAATCTCCAGGAGCCAAAGGTTTGAAATAAGCATGTAGTGATCTATCGCTATGTAGTATGAGCTTTCAGTGACTAAAGCAAACACCAAAATAGCAACAGTCTGTCTCAGATGAACTTCTTTCCCAGCAGCCTCTTCTGCTTCCAAGATGTTTCTATTACATTTTCCTAAAAGGGACTGGTGCTTCCATTGGAACGCCAGTCCTGATCACTTTGCACAGAGCGCCAGACGTCTACTTTCTGGCCACTGGTTTCCATGCTTGTGAATGCTTGGTCTTACTGTTTCAGTGCTCTTGCCGGAGAGGCTGTGCTCCAAAAGATTGCGAGTCCCCGTCGGGGCCCCGTCTCATGCATTCCCAGGGAAGCCAGTCTAGATGGGATCTGGGGGTTCCTAGAACAGGTCAGTTAATCTGGTTGCACCTGAAGTAGCTAATTATGTGCACTGTAGAGGGAGCGTCGTGTCTTCTGTAAGCATTCTAACTTGAGGTGCCTTGAGAGGGTTTCTCTTCCCAGCGCCAGGGCCCCTGTCCTCCCACAGTGCAGATTGTTCAGACCCTGGAATCACTGTTGCCTAGGTCTTGGGACAGAGCAAGAGCCACTGAGGATGGGGCTGTAACCCCCCCAAGCTCCCCTCCCCTCGCCCCACCGGGAAGCTCTCCATTCTCCTCCTTCTATTGTGTGTCTCTGTCAAGGATCTTCAAAATACAAATTGCTCATCTAAGGCAACAGTCACCCACTGATTTGCTTTAAGTGCCTCTTGTGCCCTCTGCATGCTAGGAAGGTGGCCTCTCACGTGGGAGCAAGAAGCTGTCTTACTGTGGGCATTTAGGAAGAAGGCAGAGGGCTGTGCACCTCGTCCTCAGCATCAGAAGCAAACAGGAGTTCACAGGACTTGGAGTTAGATCTCAAAGGGAGACAGACTCTAGCTTGGGGAATGCGGTAACTCCCCTAGTTTACTCTCTTCTCTTCCTTATCGTAAATAATAATATAATCCTTCAAATAAAAAACTTCTATGTTTATTTGGGGGGAGGGTGGCAGAGACAAGGAGAGTTAAGGAACCTACACTTTTTCTCTCTAAGCAGTCTTGGGTAGCAGAGTTCCAAGTGTCCTAGTGCATGGTGTGGATTTGAGAGGAGACAGTAAAGAGTAAGTGGAGAGAAGATGGTCCCCAGGTGGAACTGGCAGCAGGGAACCTGGTTGACACGCACGTTCTTGGGCCCCGCACAAGCCCATGGAATCAAAAGCACCCTCCAGGTAATTCTAGTGAGCAAGGTAGGCATGGGGCCCACTGGGCAATGGTGAGGGTTTGAACTGAACTGCTTGAGATGCTGGGTCTGCATGAGGCAGTGGTGGGAACTGAGCAAGTTAGTCTCTCTGAGTTGGAAAAGATGACACGAGGTCATGTATTTGAAGCACTTAGAGCAACGCCAGACATAAGAAAGCACCCAGTAAATGTTAGCAGCTATGCTCAAAAGGAAGGAAAAGAGATAAGTCCTAAGACCTTCAACAAGTTAGCACAGCATTTCCCCTCTGAAGGTCCTTACAGTCTTGGGCCTTGGACTTCCAAAGTAGCCAAAGTGTGAGTCAATTCTGTGTGATTGTCCACACAGCAAATTAAACAGAGCAGCAATTCTTAACCTGGCTGAGTTCTTACCCTTAACTAGCTATCACTAAGTACCATGAACTTGGACACTGCCCTGCCTAGATGTTCGGTGCCTACTCGTCAGTGGTAGGTCCTGGGCATCCATGGCTTCTAAAACCTCCACAGGCAATGCCCTAAAACAGCCCCTGGGAGTGGAAGGGGGAGAAATACACATGTACTGAATGTGTATTTGCTAACTTCTTTATGGATATCATTGTGTTTAACTCTCACCGCTACCCTATGAGGTAGGTGCTATACCTGTATTTTACAGAAAAGGAAGCAGGTCGAGAGACCCTAAATAACCCAAGCCCCGCTGAGGTCTAGGATCTCCACCTAGGCTTGAAATATTAATTGCATCTAACAGATGTATTCATTCACTCATTCATCCAACATTTATTTATTAAGCTTGGTCAGAGGATACGCTGAGACTCAGGGGCTGGAGGAAGAGATGAAGCTCTTCATCCCCATCCTTAAGAAGTTCATAGCAGGCCTCCCTGGTGGCGCAAGGGGTTGAGCACAGCACTGTAGAGTTCGACCCCGGCCAGGGAGGGACCCACATGGCGCAGCAGACCTCTCCTGTCTTACCTGCTGCTCCCCTCAGCAGTGTGTTTTAGTCGATCTGCCTGTTCTGCTCCCCACTCTGTCTCTGGTGACTCCTCTCACACACATCCATCCCTCCTACCACCCCCCCGCCTGTGCCCCAGCTCTTGTAAGCATAAATAAGTAAAATCTTAAAAATAAAAGTTCATAGCTTATTTTCCTTTCTTCAGAAAGAGCAAGTGGCAGACAGCTTGCCCCATCTTAAAAGATGTCATGTGTCTGCATTCGAGTGTCTGAAAAGATATTCTGTGACTACCAGCCTCCTGCTGTCCATGTGGCCTTTCACAAAGTCCACGAGGTTGGAACCCTTGGAACCCGCCTCCCATCCGGGAAGCCCAGGCTGAGTGCGGGCGCCAGCGCCCCAGCCGGGCGGCCCAGCTCTGCGCTGCCCCCTGAGCGGCTCCTTGGCTCTCCGGGGTGCGACCCCGCAGCCCACGCCCTCGGGGCGGCCGGAGGTCCAGAGCCCCGGGCAAGAGGCGGGTGGCCGCGAGGGGCTGCCCCCTCCCGGGATAAAACCTGTCACTTGCGCCCACAGTCACGGCTTAGACATCTCCTACAAGAGCACAGAGAAAACACGAGGTCTGCGTTCTCGGATCGTGCAGCCCGCGCCGCTGCGCCCGCGGACAGAGCGGAGCCGGCCGGGACAAGGCTCCAGGGTCTGCAACTGCTGGGCCGGGGCCCCCGCGCCAGCCGCGACCCCTCAGCGCCGCCTACAGTCGCGGCTGAGCACCGCTGCGGATAAACAGGACTCAAGCGCAGCGATCGCCACCTGGGAGCAGGGGGAGGGTGCTCCCGGGAGACGGTCTCCGAGGCCTCCGCCCGGGGTGCGGCCACCGCCCTGGCCCTGCCCTGCGCGGCTGCGGGGGAGCAGAGAGCGGCCCGCGCGGCTGCCCGGACCGGTGATCGCGTGGCACAGTGGGCGGGGCAGCGGAACCTTTCCGCTCGGTCTTGCTGTTGCTTCCACCCGGGCCCACTTGGCGCCGGACGCAGTAGCGCAGATTTATTAATATGGAGACGGCGGGCCGCGGCGCTGGGGAGCGGGCTCCGGGGCTGGAGCCGCCGGCTCCCCCTGAAGACCACGCTTTCCTGGTGAAAGGTGCGGTGTGGTGAGCGGGCCGGGACCCTGCTCAGCTTGCTCCCCAAGCCCGCCCTGGAAGACTGGCTCCGGGGTTGCCGCGAGTGCCGCCCGTGGGGTCGCCTGGCCGACGCGGTGTCTGGTCCCGCGGGTTGGGGTCTCCCAGGGCTTTGGGGCCGCCGGTCCCGCCTGAGGTCCTGGGTCTTCTCCCCGGTCCCATCCTTAGTGCCTCGCGTGCCCTCCCGTTTCTGAATTCCAAGATCTCCTTTTTTTTCCTCCCGGAGAGACACTTCACGCCTCTAACCCGGGAAGTAGGGCAGGGCTCCGGTTGCCGCCTCTCCACTCGGGAAGGCCACCTCTGGGTGACCTCGGAAGCGGAGGTCTTGAGGTCAAACAGGTTTCACAGCTGCCATCCTTTGCCTTTGGCAAGAGCTGCTTAAAACAATTTCTTAAGTGGCTTTGCATCTAATTTGAATCGTATCTGAAGCTTGTCTACATCTCTAAGTTCTTTTTAAAATTCTCTTTAATCGCTTCCACCATATTCATGTGCAACCCCCAAACTCTTGGCAGGTGGACTTTTCCTTGGCACCGTTGCTGCAGCGGGCATGCTAGCTGGATTTGGCACAACGTTATCTCTGGCTAAAAAGAAAAGCCCCGAATGGTTCAATAAGGTTTGTGACATCAAGTATATACATACATTGCTATTGTTGTTTACAAATGAATGGCAGCTGTTTGACATAGGAAAGGTAAAGAAAATGTTGATGCTTTTTAAGGCATCGATTTAAGAAGTAAACCTGTACAAGCCAAATACAAATTAACTCACAGTCTTTATTTTAACTTAAAAAGAAGTACAGTAGTCCCCTCTTATCCGAGATTTCACTTGCAGTATTAACTTGACATGGGATATTTTGAGAGGGAGCACACACACATAACTTCTATTATAGTATATTATTTTGATATGTTTAAATCTAAATATCAGTTATTGTTAATCTCTTGTGCCTAAAATTGAAATGTATCATTGGTATGTATTTGCAGGAAAAAACGACTAAATGAGAGAGCACCCTTGTGAGAGCTCACCTGCATTAATTTCAGCATCCGCTGGCGTCTTGGGGCATATTCTCCTCCAGGACAAGAGTGGGACTACTGTAACTAGCTACTTGCTGTGTTAAACTTTAGCAGAACAAGACTAAAAGTGCAACCTGTATATACACCTCCTATGCTCAGCATGACTTAAAATCTAAATGTAGGTGATTTATGGGCAGTTGAAAGGAGTACTGTACTATTTTATGTACTATTGAGAAAGAAAAATGATGCTTGTTAAACTCACTGATTGCAGGAGGCATTTTTATCGCAGAGGGGTTAAAATGTTGAAGTTGAGTGTATCTGCATCTTGTATCTATGAAAGCAGAGACCATGTGTGTTTGTACATGTACACTCCCTAGAAAAGCGCCATATCGACTGATAATAAAATTTGGTTAAATGTAAACTCTTTAAGGCAGAAACCCTTATTCCATAAGCATGAAGCAGTAGGCAGCTGTGGTCACAGCCTCCTCGTCTTCCCAGTTGATGCGAAAATTGTCTTCACATTCACCTGCCCTTCCCATCCCATGTGGATTATTTAGCCATTACTCCAATAGACGCTAACCTTAGTATCTTCTCTGTGTCAGGCACCATGCTAGCTAGGTGCAAGAGCTACAAAAAAGAATAGAACATATCTGCCCTTCAGGAAGTTAGTGCCCGAAGCAGAAGACAGATACTAAATATTCACACAAACATCTATACAGTTACAGTTTAATGTTTGCTTTGGAAAAATAGTGTTCTATGAAACTTGTCAAATTCTCATTCCATTTATATTTATCAGTAATGAGCAATACTATGAATACTGGAAGCATTATGAATACTAGAATGGCACAGACCACACTTAAAGTGCGTTTGGAACCCCTCAGAATGCTCTAGGGCTTCTATGGCATGTCCCAGTCACTGCAGTAACCCAGTAGTCATTTCCCCCACAGTTTTCTCAGGGTATAAGTGGATGTTGTGGCAGAAACAAGTAAAACCTGGCTGATAGTTGTGCTTTAACATGGGATTTTTGAGCCCCAGTTGCCATGTTAACTTTTGGATCACAGATCTTTTCGAGAATCTGTTGAAAGAAAGGTAGGGTTTTGTCTTAGCAAAAAAGGCACATGCACAATTTTCCATTCTGTTTACGGTTTGAAAATCAGACCACCCGTGCCTGTTGTAGTGTTGGAGGGTGCTTTTTAAGGCCTGGTCAAGGCAGGGTCACCACAATGTGCTCGCAATCGGGATACTTCATCGCCTGGCACGTGTAGCTTCAAAAAAGGCCGCCATGTGTGGGAATGTCCTTGTTGAAGCTGGGAGATCGTAACCAGCCTGAGAGACCCCACCGCTGAGGTGCTTGGCTTTTACAGCTGGTCTCTCTGCCTTAGTGTCCTCGTAAGTAGCAGGATTTGTCTCAGAGTGAAGCTGCACAAACGTGCACGAGTAACATGCTTACCATTTAGTAAGGGAGCAATAACGAAATCACTGCAGTGATAGGGTATTTGGAAATACGGCTCCCTGGGAGATACTGCGGTATTACTTAAAAATAAGACTGGTGGTGCCTCCCTGGAGGCGAGCAGGTTGAGCGCCGCACATGAAGCATGTGTCACAACAACGTCAGTTTGGTCCCTGGCCAGGGAGGGACCCACAGGGCACAGCAGACCTCGTCTGCCTTGCCTGCTGCTCCCCTCAGCAGTGGATTTTTAAAATTTATTTAGGCTTATAAGAACTGGGGTGTAGGCCAGAGGTTGGGGGAGGGTGGAGCAGATTCACCAGAGACAGTAGAACAGGGTACAGAAGAGGCTGATTGACTGAGGGGAGCAGCGGGGAGACAGGAGAGGTCTGCTGCGCCATGTGGGTCAGCTCCCTGGCCGGGGATCAAACTCCTGCTTTAGTGGCTGCCGATAATTTGATAGCAACGAGACTTAACCCCTTGTGCCACCAGGAAGGCCCTTAACATTTTGCTTTAGTCAGATTTCCGGGCTGCCACACTGGCTGTTACGTGCTAGAGGGGCAGGGGTCAGTGCTTCTCCATTTAGCCAGAAGTAGAAACTGACCAGGCAGCTTTTCTGCCGCTGTGTCGTTCATCTTTTCTCAAATTTAGAGATCACTCACCTCTTCTAGGACGCCCTCTGTATTAAAACGTCCCTTCCTGCAGCAGTCAGCAGCAGATCCGGTGGCCCCTTGCTCCGGGCCCAGGTCTGAGTATCCTCCGCCACCGCAGTTCCTGTTCGGGTCATAACTCACTGGTGGCTACCTCTGTCTCCTGGGCTCCCCTCAGCTCCCTTTCCCCCTCACATCTTCGGTCAGGTGGAAGTTGCTCTGTTCCCGTCTCTTGAGTCCCCAGCACTGTCCCTCGCACACTCAAATACTTGTCAGTCAGAGAGGTGTGCCCCAAGGCGCAGCCAGGCACCTGCCCGCAGCCGGACCCTGCAGCGCAGGGAGCTGGCGCCTGAGCACGGGCTGCCCTGACATCCCAGTCACAGGGCTCACGGTCACTCGTTCAGCACTCCCCAGGTGCTTCTTCTTCCTCCGCTGATGATTGTACCTGAACCTTTTTGCCTTCCTTGCAGGGGAGTGTGGCCACGGCAGCCTTGCCAGAGAGCGGGTCTTCCCTTGCGCTGCGAGCCCTGGGGTGGGGCTCGCTCTATGCCTGGTGCGGGGTTGGAGTGATCAGCTTTGCCGTCTGGAAGGCGCTGGGAGTTCACAGCGTAAGTAAACACGGCCTTGCAACTGATGTCTGGGATGTTCTACTTTTTGTAACCTAAATCTTCCTGCTTTTCAAATTTGCATGTGGTATTTTCACCATCAGGAAGTGATGACAGACTGTGACTGAATTTATTCTAATAACTAGGCTACTTTTCATTACTAGTAAATCATATAGTTTAAATAATAAAGGTGGTGAAACCTCAACTATAATTAACCACTGTTCATTCTTTATAAATTGGCTTTTTAGTGGCTTGTTCAATAAAATTAATTAGGAACAACTTTCTGTGCTATTTCATGTGGACATACGTATTGTATATAGATATAAACATCCTTGTAAAATACTTATGCATTTTGAATTATTATTTAAATACTTACTGTGTTTACACATTATTGGGAACAATCCTCGAGGCCTGTGTGTGTGTGTCTGTGTGTGTGTGTGCGTGCACACGCGCAGAACCTGAGCTACAAAGCAATACAAGACCACTGGTGGAAAGCTGTGTGGGTCAGGCCTTTTCCTGGAGAGCTGGTGGCGGTTTAGATAAGGCGGCAGCAGTGGCTCTGATGAAAGGGTTCCGGCCGTATTTCTAAGGTGGCGTCAGCAAGGACTGGATGTGAAGCCTGAGGGAAAGTGTCCAGAATCTCCAAGGCTTCGGCCTGAGCAGATGGTTGGGGCCAGGTGTTGGGGGGGTCATGTCAGGGGCCCGGTCAGAGACTCGAGAGGTCTCTTAGATATGAAATGCAGAACGAAGTGAGCAGAGGGAGATGCAGACTGGAACTCAGGGCAGACTGTGAAGCGAGGATGGTAACTGGGGGCCCCACACCAGCCCAGATCAGATTTACAGCCACGAGACCAGGGCGCTCACCAGGCGCCGTGACCGTGGTGAGAAGGGGCAGAGGCCTGAGCAAGGAGTTCTTGGGTCCTGCCAAGGCTCAGAGGCCGGGACCGGGAGGAAATAGCGAGATTTCCCTGGGAAGAGGCAGGGAGAATAGAGAGGTGCTGGGATGCCAGGTGAAATAACCGTGTCAAGGAGGTGTGTGCTGGTAACGGGTCACGCGCGGGGGAGCCGATGGGTGGCCAGTCACACCATGGTGGCCCTCAGTGGGGAAGGCCTGGTGGAGGGGCCCTGCGGGAGTGCGGCAGAGGGCAGAGGGCGGGCAGTGTACACAGCAGGGCCTGGTGGAGGGGCCCTGGCAGAGGGCAGGCAGTGTACACAGCCAGGTCTTGAGTTTGCTGTAAACTGAAAAGAAATGGGGTCATGGTTGTAAGGGGGCATGGGGTCATGAGGGTTTTATAAAAGTTGGGTGAGCTAGCAGCACGCGTATATGCTGATGGGTGATTCGGGGTGTGGGTTGGTCTGTTACCGGCTCGTGGGCTTTCACGTGTGGTCAGTCCTGACTGGACATAGGCGTATGCACCTTCCACGCTGAACCTTCCGGTGGACAAGCAGATGATGCTCTCCTCGTCTGACTCACCCTCATTTTAAAAACAACTGCAGGCTAGTCATTGTTTATGATGACGTTACTTGGAAATGTTGGAAAACCTATGATTAGGGGAAGATTTTTCTCGTTAACCTTAATTTTACTTTGACATACATAAAATCTCTTCTTCTGTTTTAGGCACCAAACCAAACAGTATAGACAACAGATTGTTCAGTCTTCACAGTAACTGGAGGCAGGTATTAGTAGTCTCTTTTTATAAATGAGGAGATTTGAACTCACGTTAAGTCACTTGCCCAAAATGACGGTTTGTAACTGCAAAGTCAAGGTTTCAACCCAAGTCTGGTGGACTTCAGAACCTAGATTGTTTCCAACTTAACCTCCCATAGCTAAGAGGGGCAATGAAGGCGTGGGTGGAAGAGGCCAGCGTGAGTGAGAGGAGGTAGTGGACTTGGCTATGATTGCACTGTGATCCACGGTTTTGATGTTTCTTCCCGGGTAGCTCAGCTGGGCCTCATCTCTGGGATGGAGCCAGCCATTCTTTTTTGTATATTGAACTGTGGTGAATTGTGGTGTGTGCAGGTGAGCGTGGAGTGGTAACATGGGCCTGAAGAGGTGTGAGCCTCTGCTCTGTACTCCTAAGTTATAGGCAGTGTTGTAAACAAACATCTCAATTAAAAGAACACAATTAAACATAAATAAAAAATACAAATGGGGGGTGTGGGAGAAGTAGTAGCCGTCCCTCTGTCATGTAGGAGAAGCCTTTTAACCTGTCGTCTGCCACAGAAAAATCATTAGGGAATAATGGAAATGGAGAGCAGAGTCAGCCTATGCATGATATGAGGGCAAGTCTTTGAAAACAAGTAGAAGGAACGGGGAGCAAATATGGCTGGTAGAAATATGTGACTGAATTATGGGTATTTGGGTCAATTTTTTACTTAAATATGTATTGCTTCAACAATATTGCTATATTGATAGATTTTACTTTTATTAATTTGTGCTGTTCTTAGGAGTTCACGCAACTTCCTTAACTACATTTGAAATCTACTCGGGGTGGCATGAAATACTAATGATAAAGCTCCTAAGGTTTCAGTTTCTATAAAAATGATGGTCTGTATGTAGCACGTGACATTGACTGTGTGGAACTGACAGGTGATGTTTCCTGAGGTTAGCAGTTAGTCACAAGCTGGGTGGTGAAGTTTAAGGGTATTTGAAAAATGGATAGTCTGTGATGTGGAACAGGCATGATTAAATGAACCAAATTGACATAGAACAACAAAATTAGATTCATCTAAATGAAATTATATCCGGGCCTCCCTGGTGGCGCAAGGTCTTGAGCGCCACATTGTGGGGCTTCCACAGCCACTGCAGTGCATGTTCGATCCCCAGCCAGGGAGGGGACCCACATGGCGCAGCAGACCTCTTCTGTCTCCTGCTGCTCCCCTCAGCAGTGTGTTTCAGTCAGTCTGCCTGTTCTGCTCCCCCCTCTGTCTCTGATGGATCCTCTCACCTCCTCGTGCCTTTGGCCTGTACCCCAGCTCTTGTATGCATAAATAAGTAAATCTTTAAAAAAAAAAATGAAATGATATCCTTGAGCATTGGGGGTTTGGGGACTGTAGTTTTTAGAATGTGAACTTCTCGTTTTATGGCACATGCAGAAGATTATTGCCCACATAGAACACTTTGGGGAGAAAAAGTTATTTTTCTGACTTGCACTGTTGAATATAAGGAATCTTAGAATCTTTTTATATTTCATCTTCATTTGTTACTTAACTAAAAAGAGAATGCAGAATACACCCTCTCCCTCCCACAGTTCATTAGGCATATCAGTTTGATGTCCACGCCCAAGACGTGTCCCAGAGAAATGAACCACTTTACCTTCTCAGAAGCACATCTTTTCATGGCCCCCGTGTTCCTTTCTGAGCTCACTCAGCGGACTTCGTGGGCCCACCTAAGCCAGGCACTGTACTTGGCACCGACTCCCCAGCGGATCGTTGCTGTCTCAGGCTTCGGTTCAGAGATTACCTGTTGACTTTCTAAGCAAATTCATATTATAGGACTCTGCCCTGAGGCTTGTGGAAAGCACTGTGGTGTATTTTTAGCTCTGCACTTAGAGACTTCTGCAGCTCAGAGAGATTTGACAATAACTGTGAAGTTGCCCCGAGTCCAGTAATCAGCTCTTGTAACTGTTGACTGGCTTTTCTTGAGAAATGTCATCTTTATTATCAAGAAAATGCTCAGCAGAAATGGCCCAGGTCTGAGCACTCAGTAAATAATTGAGATGATCATTCTAATAAATATAAGTAAATCAAAATTAAGTCCAGTGCCAAGTGACTGTCAGTAGCTACTTTGTGTTGTATAAAATCTCTGATATAAACCCAGTTCACAAAATAGGCGCCATCTAGCGGCTGATCTGGAGCGGTTTGCTTTTCCTCCTTTAATTCGCAGCGACATCTGCTGGCCTAAAAGGGAACTTGTGGCCAATGCTGAAAGCCAAACTCTTCAGTTGTAGAAGTATTTTGGGCTTCTCTTGGCTTAGTCATAATTATTATGGGATTTCATTTCACATACAATACGTATAACACATCAAATATAAGTATGGAATTGTATGTTAGTGATGCTTAATTAGAGCATCTAAAAGGAAGAAATAGATACAGTGGAAGCTTCCTGTCAGCGGACTGAAGCGATAAGTACATCCAGGGTTTGGGATGGGGCCCTGCCTTCCCGTAGGGCTCGGTACCCCCTGGTCCTGGCATCCCTGCCCGCCCCATCCTGCTGATGTGCCCGTGGGCCGGCAGACCGCTGGCTTGCTCAGTGTGGCCACATCTGTTGCTTTTGTTACAGGGCAGGGAGAGGGGCACCTTAGAACCCCTAAATTTGTTTTTTTGAATGGGTTTTGCTATTTGCTGCATTAAGACAAACATATAAGGCTTTTAATGGAAAGGAACTTTAATACAATTAGGGTACAATACAGAAAGGATAAAGAACATAGTTACTAAGTAAAGTATTTAAAGTTACCCATCTCCTTAAGGGTAAAAGTTTAGTTAAATAGGATTGGCCCAAAGCAAGGCCCAAAAGCCTGCCACAAATCTAAAGGACCTTTTAGTGGAGACCCACAGAACAGGGTTAGAAAGAGTTAGACAAATTTGGGAGGAAAAGAGCAAAATTAAAATTAAGATGAAAGCTGTTATTGTTAACCTCCCCATGGGTTTTATACTCACATTTGTTTTAACCAGTTTAAGACTAAGAAGCAAGCAAGCACAGTTTTTTTTTATATTTTTTGTGCTCCACGTGCCTTTTTTATGTCTTTTTGCTGCTTTTTATTTTGCTTTTTTTCCCCCCTTCCGTTTTTTTTTTTTTTTTTTTTTTTTTGCTGCTTTTTTTTTTGCTTTTTTTCCCCCCTTCCGTTTTTTTTTTTTTTTTTTTTTTTTGCAGAATTTTTAAATTTTTGCTTAGCTTCACCTACTTAAGGCAGAACCGGGATTCTGGAACTTCCCCCTTTCCTGGAGACCACCCTGTTACACTTTGAATCGTGGTATTTGTCCTCTGACTGCCTGAGGCAGCACTGATTTCATTACAGGGACGTCATGGTGACTAGGTTTGTGGCCTGATACAGCTGTGCAGACAGTCGTGTTCAGGGCCGGTGAGTGCCCGCGGCAGCAGGGTGGACACAGGGCAGCAGAAATGGGCCCTGCAGCTGCCCGCAGGGGTCTCTGACGCCCACTGCAGTTCCCCAGTCGTTATTGAGGCGTGACTGTTCACCCTCTTGCCTTTGTTACTTTCAGCATATGAATGCTGTAAATACAGGTACATAGGGGTAGGTGTGGAAAGACTTCTGAAGCGGTTGAGCGTATTTATGAGCTGAGGGCACCGTCTCAGCACTGGTCAGGACCTCCCAAGGCGAGCGTTTCCCATGCTTGGATGTGACAGTCATGAAAGCAGTGTCGCTAGAATTTACAGACGGTTGACAGCCTGTGCCCTCACCGCAGCTACAAGCCAGGAGTAATGAAAACACTCTTAGCTGTTGTGGAATGCTGTGAGTTGTCTGGAGGTTCAAGGATCAACTTGTAAATGAAGGGAGATTTCTTTCATTAGCTGAATTTCTTTTATTTTGGCCCTTTACTAAGGGATGTGAGGTTTGGGTTTTGTTTTACATAGATTTTATTTACACAGATTGACATTTGTTTTCAAAGAAAATCTTTTTTTAATTACCTTTTGAACAAAGATGGCTCTGGCTCTGTTTTCATGTAAAAATATTGTTAAAAATCAGAAAAGTACAAAGAAATGAAAGTCAGCAGAAGCCCCTGAGCCGTAGTCACTGCCGTGAGAGGCCCTGAGGCCTGAGGCCTGAGCTGGATCAGCCTCCCGAGGGCGCTGGAACTCTCACTTTCCTTCGCAGGCAGCATGTGGCCTGGGTGCTCTGCAGCCACAAACCCTTGTGTACTTTCACTGGCCGTGACATTTGTCCTCCAGACAGAAGATGTCACCGTTGCATCAAAGGGCGCCTTAAAGATGTCTTTGGGATGGGCTGCTGAGCAGCCTCCGGCAGGTTTCGTACAGTTTGGGGGACACTGGCCAGCCTAGGCAGTCCCAGCGCCCTTGCCCCTGGGGACTTGGGCCTGACCCTCTGCCCGCCTGGCAGGTGGAGAACCGGCGGCCCCCTGTTCCCTGTCGCTGGTCCCCGCTGCAGCAAAGGCCGCGAAGTAGCTGCACTTGGAGTCTTGGCTCCTCCCATCCGCAGATACGGGTCAGGTCATTCTTCCAAGCAGAAATAAAGATTTTAAGGATTGTTTTGAAATTGCCACTTGACGCTCGTATTCTAGAAAGCCCCGCTAGCAGTGACGTCCCACTCCAGGACACGGGTGCGCACCAGCAACGTGCTTTTCTCTGGCTCTGGGCCTGGCTTCTT
This sequence comes from Galemys pyrenaicus, assembly GCA_019455555.1. Classification (NCBI taxonomy): domain Eukaryota; kingdom Metazoa; phylum Chordata; class Mammalia; order Eulipotyphla; family Talpidae; genus Galemys; species Galemys pyrenaicus. The sequence continues at coordinate 1,646,484 of JAGFMF010011435.1, forward strand.
TGTTGCTGTTAGGCTCACTTCTTGATTACCTTGGACCAGCTTGAGGCTTTGCTCATTTAGTCAAATCTCGACTTTTTGCCAGTTTCCGCTCTGCAGACGGTGGGTCTTGCGGCAACCCCCGCGCTGGTTCGCTGCCTTGTCTGGGATGAAGCCGCTTCCTAGCGGGAGGGCTGCGGCTCGCATGCAGATGAAACCCGGAACCTCGCGGAAGGGTTTCACTCGTTAGGTGTCTGAGGAGGAAACAGACTTCGTGCTGTAGTCTTCTCACCGGTGCAGATCAAAGAGACAAACAGACCTTGAGTTAACTGGCAAATTGCTGATTGGCGGCCACTTCTGAGCTTCTGCAGGGCTTTCTGTGGAGCGGCTGGACACGTTCCTTCTGCTTCTGAGCTAATCCAATTTCAGTGCTTCCAAAGGTGTCTGCCCGCTTCTGCCCCAGGGCTCCAGCTCCAGGGTCTTACTCTTGCTCCTGCGCAGAGCAGGCCAGCCTGCCCCTCCTGGGAGTGCCGCTAGGAGGCCCAGACCCGCAGTCCACGATCTGGTGAAGGTAATTCCATCTGTCAAGCTCTTGGGCCTTCAAAGGCCTTACACACGAGGGATATTTTCCGGAGTCACTTTTAAATTAATTGGAAGCGGCACTGTGCATCGAGATGCTCAGGCCCGAGGGGACAAGGACGTCTCTGTCACCCTTCCTCCTCATCCCACCGAGGCCTCTGGGCGGTGAGAGGCACCCTCGTAGGTGTGGAGGAGCAGCGTGGTGACAGAGGGGCGATCACGGGGTCTTGCCCAGTTTGAAAGCAAAGATAACGGCCGGTGCACTTTTTTTTGAAGTGGGAAGGGGGAAGTCAGCTGTCCTGGCACACTGCCAGGACGCCTCTAAAATCCCACCCGCTGCTTCCTTTCAGAAGTAAAACAGAGCCCCGAGGTTTATAGGGTGGGACTGTGCAGCGGTTACTTGGAAGCTAAGCGCTGCCAGGAAAGCGCCACGTTCCCGGGTCTCACGCACATCAGCCTTTGTCCCCTGGGAGGGGCTCGCAGCCTCGCTGCACTGGGGAGCACTAGTCCTGCTCACGGGGGCTCTCTGGCCTTGCGCTCGCTTCCTCAGTGGCGCACAGGAGACTGGGCTCAGATGAGCAGACTACAGAAGCAAGTGGCTGGAGCGCTGGCTGTGTGGGCGTCCCCTTCGGCTGACTCGAGCATCCGCGTGTTGGCGTCGTCACGGTTTTCACTTTCCCGTATATCCGAAAATGAAGTGATCTCGCAAGTTGGACTTTCCTGACTGAAATGTTTCTAACAGTTCTGTGAAGAGATCTTCTTTTAAGAATGTGTTATGTATCTCCCACGATGTAAACTGTGCTGAACATAATCTCACTTTTCTTGATGACTCAGATCTACCAGTTATTGTTTGCTTCTGTGCTAACAGATTCTGGGCTCTTAGAGTTCTTTCTTCATTAGCAGTTTTCCTCAGTTCCAGTTTGGCTCTCTTCCTCTTACTCTCCCCTACTTCTCAGGTGCTGTGGCTTCGTTTTCCACATAGTTCTGCGCCATCCTGTGCCCTTGGCCTGGCGTTTCCCCCTTCCCAGGAGCCGTCCACTGGGATGGCTTCACCAGCCTGCAGGCCGCTGCCAGATGTGCGCCTCCAGCCCGTGTGGCGTCCGCAGCGTCCAGTCCCCGCCCACACCACCCTCCGCCGCCCGCCTCCCTGGGTCACTGAATGCAGCAGCACCCACAACGCTGCCCAGAGATAACGCAGGTTCTCCTCGTCCCCACACTTCCTCACCCCGTGTCTAAGCAGCCTCCACGTCTCGCTGGTCTCCAGCCCCCACAGCTCTGACTGCTGGGAGCACCTTCCTGCCCTGAGATGAATCTACCCTGCCTGCCGCCTGCCTTGCTCAGTCCTTCCGCCACCCACTGCCTGCCCCGTCCTGCTGCACAACGGCCACTCTCCACCTTCACGCCATCGTGGGCGACGTGCGGCTGCCACGGCACCCTCTTCGCCCCATCTGTGCGTTCACTCCCACCCTGGTGTCTGCCAAGGGCCTGGTGCCCTGGCGGTCATGGCCTTTGCTGAGCCGGTCTCCTGTGCTGCCCACTGCAGAGACCTCGCCTGCCCTGCCCTGCACATCATTCATCCTCCCCAGCTGTCAGCCCACCTGCGTCCTTCGTCGCACGCTCTCCTCGGAGCCTCCCGTGCACGCTGTCTCCTCTGGCTCACTGTCGCCCTCAGCCCAGCTTCCTTCCCAGCATCCCCTGAAGCTGCTGGTGTCCAGGTCCCGGGGTCCCCTCCTTGCTGCCAGGCAGGACTCGCGCTGCCGTTCCATGACCTGCCGCACCTGGCAGCGCCGGAGGGGGTCTCTGCGTCACCTGCCCCCTCACTGGCCACTTTCACCATTTCCTTCGCTGGCTCCTCCCCTGCAGGCCTGCGGGGTCAGAGCTTCCCATACCTCTCGCCCCCTCTCCTTCTCTTCTGTCCTCCGCCTTCGTGTCTCTTCCAGTCTGGGGCATTTCTAAAAAGCCTTTGCCATCGATGCTGACCAGACACAGCTGCAGCCTGGCCTGAGTCGCCACGGCCACAGTGCACCTGTGTGTGCCAGCCCCATCCTAGCAGGGACCCAGGCTCCCCCACCTTGTCTGTCCACTTCGGTGAATGCCCTTGCATGCCCAGCTGCTGGGCCGAGTGCAGCCTTTCCCTTCCCCACCTGCGCCCAGCACCCCCAGTCCCCGGGCAAATCCCGCGTTAGCCCCTTTGCGCAGCCCCAGCCCCGCAGGCGGGCTTCACCTGATGACGTCCTTTCCTGCCTGGCCCCCAGCCTCTCATCTACTTCTGTCTGGACACTTCGTGATCCTAACTGCTGGAGGCTAACGGCTTCTAGTAGACAGAAGCCAGGGGTGCTGCTGAACTGTAGCGGTCAGGACAACACCCCTCCCCGTCCCCTCTCCAGGGGATGGCCTGGGGCAGAATGTCCTCAGTGCTGAGACTGAGCATGCCACTGCAAACCTTCTGTCCCAGTCTGAGTCTTCGCCTTGCTGAAAGGCCGCTTCCTCCCAGCCTTCCCACCATGGGCTTGCTAATCCCCACCCTGAATGCTCAGCCCATCCCTGCTGCCCCCAGCTGCTGGCTCTGCCGGACATGCAGTTTTAGGCGGGTTAATGTTCAGCCTTGCCAGCATGGAGGTGATCCGTTTGGCCAAGGTGAACTTACGAAGGTCACTTTCTACTGCAAATGTAACTAAACGTAATGTCCATGCACAAACACTCTTCATGTCTTTTTAGATGACCAAAACTTCGCTTCTGAAACTTAGGTGTTACTTTTATTAAGTACAGAGAATAAACAGCATGCATTAATAATAGCACTCATGAAGTTAGACTGTGACCATAAACTTTCTCAATTCTTACCTATGATTAGGGATGTCTGAACACAATTAGTACATTTTACTTGCTTTGTCTTTCAGAGTTTGTGCCACATTTAAATAGTTACTTCCCACCCTCACCCCCATTTATAATGATTAGGACAAGTATCTCTTTCACATTGCATGTAAATTATATGTAAGATGGTACTTCACAGAACAAAAATGAGATTTCAGCAATGGCATAGAAGGGCTTGCCAATTACTGTTGCGGTACTTGAATATGATAAGTGTGAGTTGATGGCAGCGTTGCTTTTTGCTTGACAATCTGCCTTCTTTCTGTTCAGGAGATAAAGCTCTGTGGCCCTGTTTTCGTCCTTACCCCAGCACAGCCAGTATTGCTGACAAAGGAGAGCATTTTGAGGTGCTGGAATTTGTAAAGCCCTCGTACAAGGATTGCAAAATTATATAGATGTTAATAGTTATGGGCAGTAAAATCAAACTAGGATTTTTGAGGATTTTCACATCACAAAGATCTCAAAATATTTGTGCCTATAACATAGTGCTCCATGCATGCTGGTGAGTTTGTAGTCTATTTCAGAGCAACTTACTTATTAACCCCGCCTTTTTTCGGGCAAATGAAGGGTTTCATGCACTAAAGTTTTTTAAAAGAACAAAATATTTTAACTTTAAAGGATAAAAAGATTCTCTGCCTTTGCATATTTGTTTTACTATGTTCCTGGCACTATAGACTTTGTGTGTTCTGTCCTGTGAATGGTAGATATTAATTGTAAAAGTAGTTAAGTCTTTTTGTTTATCCATAGCTTTAGCTTTATCTGAAATGTATGCATCAACCTGGTTAATAAATCCCCAAATGGGCACCTGTACATCTCACTCCTTATTCAGAACTCAGCACCAGGTCGGTTTTCCAGCCCAGCCTTTATTTCACTTTTTGGGTCCTGCCTCCTACTGAGTTCAGTTCTGTAGCTATTTACTTAGTCTCTTCTACCACAGACATTTACTGAATCCCTATTCATGTACCAACAAGCACTGTTCTAGAGGACAGGGCTAAATAAGAGGTAATTCCTTTGGGAGTCACAAATTCCTAAGTATTTGATTGTGTGTAATAAATCCTACAGACACAAAGTATATAGGTGACACAAAGTATATAGGAGAGACACGAAGTATATAGGTGGCATAGGGTCTTAAAAAGTCAGTTCTGCTTGGGCATTATAGAAGACTTAGAGAAGATGGAATATCTGAACTGGACTCAGAAAAGGGGCAGCTCATGGGGAGAGCTCAGGTAGAAAGAATAAATTATTTAGTTGTAAACCTTGGTCCAGAGACTTGGTCATCTGCATTCCCTGCTTCCTCCACCCTAAGTACTGTGATGAAGTATTGTGGCAGAACCCTACCACCAGCAATGGTTTTGTGCTGCATTTTAAATAGATAACCAGAGGTTTTCCATTCAGTAAGAATAACGAGTCACCTAAGGAAGAAAGTACTCATGGTGTTGTCCAACTCTATTTGACTTTCTACATCCCTGAGTGGACCTAAATCTGTTCCAGAGGTCATGTACATCTCTTCACCTTTCTTGCCTTTGTATCTTGAGACTCACTGTAAATAAAAAGCTGCTTTGTGTGAGTTATTTTTATTTTGGAGAGTGTTTTTTTTCCCCTCAAAATTGATTTAGTTGTGGCTAAGGGGAAGAACTGAAGAGGCAGCTATCATGGAGATTGTATTTCTGAAGAGGTTCAAACTCTAGAAAGAAAATTACTATAGCAAGAAGCTATCTAGCTAAGAGTCTTTATGTCCTTGAATGTCATCCTGAAGAACACTTATCTTCTAAAATGACTTGACTGGTCAGAGGACTCATTATAGGAACAGGCATCAGGTGGAAACTGACACCAGGTCAGCCATTTCAAGTTCTGACTGGGATAGCAATCAAAGGTGGCGCTTTTTAAAGGATGCCTCTGAAATGTTGATCACCATTAAGTAGATGATTTTTTTTTTTAAATTTCCAGTTTTTCACTTGACAAATCTGGCCACCGGTGTGGCGTGATGGCCGTGTATGTGCTGGTTTACCCTTTTGTGTCACGGCCTTGTGGCTCTGGGCCACCTAAACAGGTGTCTGGTCCCTGCCAGCGAGCTGCGTGTCACGCTGACATGGGGTTACAGGAGCTCCTCTAATTGCCATGCTTCCCACTCATCAGCTCCTTTCATTATAGCTCCTTTCTTGTACTGCATTTCAGTGGCAGAGAGAACAACTTTTCAAATCCTGAATGTAAAATAATTCATTTTACAAAAATCGGCATTCTGAAACTGAAATCTTTTTTTGCTGATTGAGGGGGCTGCATGTACTGAGCCCCATTAGGGGAGAGCATTTTGTTCTCCTAGAACATGAGGAGGGTTGTGAGAAATCCTTTTATAGTCAGACTTAAAGTGGGGAGAAAGTACCACATTTTTACTTGGACTTTTGTAGTTAATTGAGTATATATTTCTTAAGATGTAAGTTGACATCTTCAAAATTTGAAGTTCCCAGTCTGACCCGAGAGATGCAGTGCAAGACAAGATGTAAGCTAGGACGCTGCTGTGTCGTCCTAGGTAATATTTTATATTCCTGCTTTAATCCACAATCTAATGTGTGCGTTGGTTAACATGCGCCATCTCTAGGCTGCGGCGTTAGCGGTGGCTTCATTGTAGTAGAAGGCTACATCACCGTAGTTGGGGAGGCATTTTCAACCAGGACTTGTCTCCAGCCTGCTCTGGCCTCTCCCCTGAGCCCGCGCTGGCCTGGTGATGCCCACGAGGGGTACAGCAGTGACAGGCATACAGGCCGTGGGGTCCTTCCTCTCCAAGAGGGAGTTTCTTTAACTGGATCCAGCAAAACAGGAGCCCCATTCTGTAGCCGCAGGGAAGTGGAGCCGACGTCCATTGGGAGACAGTTGGGGCACCCGTCTTCTCGCGTGTTTACCGTCGGAACGAGGCGCCTCGCTTTATCTCGTGGAAGCGTTTTAACCTGGCATACATGCCAGATGGGCCACTCGGGGCTCTGCACTCCTCCTATGCACGTTAAAGTGGACGAGCTTCGTGTGTAAAAACGTCAGCCCCGGAAGCCGTGTGCCATGCTAGCCCCGTCACTCCTTAGCTGGGCAGGGAGGGCGACCATGGCCGGCGCGCCGGGCACGTGTGCTGAGCCCGTCCTGCGCAGCCGCAGTAGCGGGGTGACGTGGTTCCGGCGCGCTGGCCTGCGCAGGCGCACTAGCAGCCTGGGTGCGGGCGCGACTGGCGACCGGCCCGCGCAGAGGCACCAGCTCGCCGAAGGGGTGGCCGTTGATGGGCAACGGCTTTGCGCAGCCGCACTGTGTGTGGGGCAGCGTCGCGGTTGGGGCCTGCGCGGGCGCCGCAGCTAGCCGGGGGGCCGCCAGCGGTTAACGGTTGCGGCTTGAAGACGTTCCGTGGGGCGTCTGCTGGTCGACGGCTCCCTGTCTCCGTCTCCGCCTCCCGAGTGAGCGCCATGAGCTGCGCCGTGCGCGCCCTGCGGGCCAGCTGGGCATTGAGGGCCTCCAGAGCCAGCTTCCTCTGCCAGGGGGTGGCGGCAGCGGCCGCTGGGGCCCGCCCGCAGGCCGGCCTCCTGCCAGGCGCCGCCTGGCCCAGCAGCCCCGTGTCCGGGATGGGGACCGTCAAGTGCGGGCTGATGAAGAACTTCACGCAGGAAGAGGGGACCTGCCACAGTAAGATCTCCATCATCGGGACCGGCTCGGTGGGCATGGCCTGCGCCGTCAGCATCCTGCTGAAAGGCCTGAGCGACGAGCTGGCCTTGGTCGACATCAACGAAAGCAAAATGGTGGGCGAGACCATGGACCTGCAGCACGGCAGTTCTTTCGTGAAAATGCCCAAAGTCGTGTGCAGCAAGGACTACCGTGTCACCACCAGCTCCAACATCGTGGTCATCACGGCGGGCGCCCGCCAGGAGAAGGGAGAGACGCGCCTCAACTTAGTCCAGCGAAACGTGGCCATCTTTAAGTTGATGATTTCCAACATCGTCCAGTACAGCCCCTGCTGCAAGATGATCGTCGTTTCCAACCCCGTGGACATCTTGACCTACGTCACCTGGAAGTTGAGCCATTTTCCCCCCAGCCACATTATTGGAAGTGGTTGTAACCTGGACACTGCCCGTTTCCGTTTCCTGATCGGGCAGAAGCTGGGGATCCACTCCGAGAGCTGCCACGGGTGGATCCTGGGGGAGCACGGGGACTCGAGTGTGCCAGTGTGGAGCGGGGTGAACGTCGCTGGCGTCCCCCTGAAGGAGCTGAACCCGCACATCGGCACCGACCGGGATCCCGAGCATTGGAACAACGTCCACAAAGAGGTGATAGCCAGCGCCTACGAGATCATCAAGAGGAAGGGCTACACCTCTTGGGCCATCGGCCTCTCCGTAGCCGACCTCGCAGAAAGCATCTTGCGGAATCTGAGGCGCGTGCACCCAGTGTCTACCAGAGTTAAGGGTCTCTATGGGATAAGTAAAGACGTGTTCCTCAGCGTGCCCTGCGTCCTGGGCAAGGGTGGCGTCACAGATCTCATCACGGTCAGGCTCAGCCCGGAGGAGGAGGCCGGTCTGAAGAAGAGCGCAGAAACACTCTGGAAGATTCAGGAGCCGCTCAAGCTGTGAAGTTGTTTGAAATGAGCGTTTGGAAGTCACTGCGGGAGAGGTGATAGTTAGGCATGTCATTTTTAGGTTCTAAAAGAAGATAGAGAGACCCCAGTTTACTTAGCCCCCGCCTGCTGAGTGAGGCTTATTTTTTTACAGTTCTTCAGTGACTGTCTGAGGATGTGTTTAGGGTCCCAAGGCTCTTGCCTGGCGGGGTGGGGCCATAGTTGGCACCTGTCCACTGGCTGCGGGTGGCGACGTGCTCATTGTATTAGGGATGCTTATTTTCAGCGAATACTTCTGACTTCTTTCGTCATACCTGACTTGTAGCTGTTCATTTATAAAGCGTCTTTTAGGAGTGACTTCCTCTGCAGTGTAAAAATAAACATACGGGCAGAAGTGCTCTCTGGGGCTGCCTTCATTCCCTTGTGACAGCCTGTCAGCTGGGCCCTTTTTTTTTTTTTTTTAAAGATTTATTTATGTATACAAGAACTGGGGTACAGGCCAGAGGTGGGGGGGCGGGCGGTGAGAGGATTCACCAGAGACAGTGGGGAACAGAATTGGCAGATCAACAGAAATACACTGCCAAGGGCAGCAGCGGGCAAGGCAGGAGAGGTCTGCCGCGCCATGTGGATCACTTCCTTGGCTGGCAGCAGGGATCAAACTCGTGCTGCAGTGACTGCGGTCTGCTTCATAGTGCGTTGCTTAACCCACTGCGCCACCAGGGTGGCCCAGCTGAGCCCTTTAAAAAGACATGAAGTGCGTGTCCGTGTCCACCCAGTGAAGCAGGAGCCCTAGATTAACATGAAAACAATAGTGACCACGTTAGTAACTTACAGGTATTAAAATACAAAGCTTTTAAAAAGAGGCTTGGCAGGTGGCACAGTTACTGTCGTTTTCTGTGCAGAGAAAACATCCCTCAGTTGCAGTTACTGAAAATAAAGCCTGGCTAAGTAAAACCGTGTCAGAGACGCCTCAGAACGGACATTTAGCACAGGAAAACAAAAGGGTGTGAGAAGCTGCAGTTGCTGGACTGGCCAGCAAAGCGGGCCTGGGCCCGGGCCCTAAGGCACCCCAGGTTCATCTCTTGCTCATTTTACTTCACATTTAGCAGCTTCTGCCTTTGAATCGTGCCCTCTTGCAATCACCGTAATTAACACTGGCCATTTAAACAAGGACCTCGGGGATTGCATCACTCAGCTACATGTTCACTGTTTGTCCTAAAACAGTTGGCTTTACTACAGGTTTTGTGCATTTGATAGTCTGGGTTCAGGAGAAAGTGAAGATGCTTGTCTGACCTTTACCGAAACGGTGGTACAAATGAATCACTTGGAAAATGAGAAGTTGAGATGTTAAAACTCATGTTTGACTTCCCAGTGCAGCTGAATATTGGGTAATAGGTCACGTTCAAGATTGTGTGGGTGCCAGTGGCCTAATCACCAGCACGTTACCAGCATCTCTCGTTAAACTGGCCAGTTCTGCTAGTCGAATTGCATCAAGCAGACACAGGATGGAGACCCCCCGCGCCCCCAATGAGGTTAACTTCACCCATGCTGATCAGCGCGCCCATAGCATTTCGTTAAAGACTGGAGGTGTTGATTCCCCAGGGAGTGTCTTGTAGTGGGTGTGTTTGAGTCACTGAGCTTGTTGAAAGTGAGGAGAGTGGCGGTGCGCTTGTTCCAGGAGGTTCTAAGAGCGTTTTCAGCTCACCTGCCATTGAGTTCCTCTTCCCCTTTGTCCAGCCACTGAGTTTTTAAGTCAGCCATGTTTCTGTGAAATTTAATACAATGCTGTAGGGCATCAGCGTGCCTTCTATTTTGTAATTGTCTTCATCTATGTCAGATTGGGCTGGGTTATACTGTAGTAAAAACGAGTCTCCAAATGTATGGCTTAAAATAAGATTTTTCGTAAACCTCACTGCTACCGTCGGGATTTACACGACTCGGAACTACCCGCTAAAAGCTGGTCCGTACCCCAGGCTCTGAGCTCCGGGCACCACCAGAGCGACACGGGTCTCCATGATCGCTGCAAAAAGGGGAGAATTGAACACCTGCAACTAAATGCTTCGCCCTGGAAGTGGCCCACATTTCTTTTGCTCACACAACCAGGAGGACGTCACTGGCCACCTAATTTCCAGAGGGTAGGGAGGTATAACCCAGAAGTAGGTGAGCACTGGTTATTGGTGAACGCTGGTGGTAATCTGCCATGTCATGGTACATAAAATGGTCACCATTGTAAGAGGTGTGTGTGTGTGTGCACGCGCACGCACGCTTTAAAGTCGTGTCTAGCGCAAGCTGATGCATGAGTGGAGGTTACAGAGGGTGCCAGGTCTCTCCCGATCACAGAAACAGACTGGCTGGAGAAAGATCCCCGAACCTCAGCCAGGCTGTCGTACTTAAACTCTGTCCCCGTGGATGGGTTACCCTCTGGCCTCTGCTTTCTCTTGGCTGAAGCGGTGATCCTCTTTCTGCCACAGAGTTGTGAAGCCCAGATAGTCTGGTGCTGGGTACAGCGCCTGGCAGGTAGGCGATCCGAAATGGCACGCATTATTCCTGCCGGTGACACTGTGTGTAGACACGGCTCCCAGATTGTTCAGCGCTACTGTTGGCACTGTAATGACATAGCCAAAGGCCTTCTCACCACTTGATCCTAGAATGCTTTTGTCGTTCTAAACCCAGCGGGGACACCGGCAGGCCCCCACACCAGCATGGGAGAAATCGAAGCTGCATGAGCTAGGCAGTGGCAGACATTTCGAACTTGGGGCTTTTAACTACAATAAATGCCTGTTGGAATTGATGCTGCAAATATTTCCTGAAATTAATTAAATTGAGGCTTTTCCATACTTTCACAGCCTACCATTTATCAGCAAAGTTTTCATGTTCTTCTCTTGTCTGCCAAATAAAGTTCTCTTCCGGTTGGTCAAGGTGCAGTAGTATTGGTATCCACTCCCGGCCTCTGGCTGCTGGCCCTTTGTGAGCTACTGAAGTGTGAGTGAGAGTCACATTACGGGGGACCATAATCTCGAGTGTGTTCTAGTGTGTGGAAGTCCATCGCATCCAGCCTTCAGAACGTGCACGTCAGTGACAGATGACTTGGGGTACGTCATCCAGACGCCGTGGTGCTTACTGACACAACGGCCTGGCACTGCTGGACACAGTCACTGGGTCTTGGGGCTCGCTTCTTGCAGCAGTGGCCGGCCGACCCGGGAGAGCCCTCACGTCTTAGTCTTCGTGGGGAGCAGCCCCGGCTTTGCGTGGTGCATGGCGGCCCTGCTATGCGGCACAGAAAAATCCCCCCTGGCCCGGGCAGAGGAGGGCTGCGGGGAAGAATGCCAGAGTTAGACACGCGCAAGAGTGTAACTGAGTCGCTGGATGGAGACTCCCATTCCCAGCATGTCCCGTTTTCATCAACCTTTTGGGCTACAGGGAGGCGGGCTCTGTGGTTACGGTTGTTATCGTGGAATTAAATACATTTATAACCAGAGTTCCGTGGAGTACTGTGAAGTGCTTTCAAAAGCTTTTTCAAATTCACTTTTCGGCGGAAGAGCGTGCTCTTCTGTGTCTCGAGGGTCAGTGGCAAGGCTGACACCTCCGGGCGCACAGCACGAGCTGCTGTCGATGGAAAGCTGAAGGTTTCACTACGCATACGACCCTTCAAACCTGTGACCCCACCGCTGAAAGCGTGCTGAGGCCTCCCTGTTCCTAACAAATGTAGACCCTGGGTTTCCGTTTCCGCTGCTGTAAAACCCACGAAGGGCCTGATGAAGCCCTTCCCCCACTTGCCTCTCTTCCTTTGACGCCTGTCTGTTGCTACGCAGCTACTTTGCAGCTGCGACTCCTTCCGGGGATTCCATTACTCACGGCCTGGGAACAAGCAAACAGCACAACACTTGGCGTGAGAGGGAGGAGGAAACGGGAAGAGGCACGCTGAGTGGCCGCCTACCCGGGCTCCTCCACGTGTGCCGGCCTCTCCCTCCCGGGACGACCGGGCCGTGTCGCTGAGAAGGCGCATGTCCTGGCAGGCCGGCGCCCCTTGAAAACTGCCATTCTGCGTGGTTGTGACCGATGTTCAGCCAGAAAGAGGAGGGGCAAGAGTCAGGCCACACATCGCAAACCCTGGCCAGAGAAGCCCATTCGTCAGCCAGGACACCAGCCCCCTCCTCAGCACAGGCCTGTTGGTGTTTTGGACAAAGCAGCCTTTGGGCCACCCTTGCCCTCCCCGTGCAAACAGCCACCCCGTGTCTGTGACTGCCAAAAACCCGTTCGTTTCCAGGCCTTCGAGATGCAGACTGCCTGCCTGCCTGTGTCTGAGACCCTCTTGCAGGGGCTCCCGGGCAGACGGAGCTGCATGCGAGAGGGGCTGGGGAGGACTCACCTGGACGTTTCTGCGGGACTGGAGTCCGAGACCCACAGGCCGGGATGGCCCCCACCGTCTTCAGGCGGGCCGTTTGAACCGGGATGACGTGTACCGTGAAGCGGCACTCCAACAAACCAACCGTGCTGTTCTCGGAACACGACGCGTGTGCGGTGACGCTGATGACAGCAGTGATGTACGCTGAGCTCTTGCACACGCAAGGTGCTTGCTGGTGAACGTCCGCCCCGCGCGGGGCTAGTTACCGCCATTCTCCCACGTGGACGCGGCCGCCGAGCGTGAGCAGCTCTCCCGGGAGCTGGAGCTCAGAGAGGTCTGTCCGACCAGAGCTGGTGCCCCTAGCAGCAGTGTGACCGTGACCTGATGAACATCTACGGATTCCTAAGTCCCCAGGGAGATGCGCCGCCCAGCTTTGGAAACAAGGTCAGGATTCTACGTCATACGGCGAGCACTGAGCGGCAGCATAAACCTCTCAGAATGACCGCTCTGGAAGTGACCTGCATGTTGCTGGTTCGTTGCAGGCACCTCACCCACCCCACGGGGATCTGCCCCTTGGGAAGTTCACCTGGGACTGGACCCAGAGAAAACCGGAACGGGAGGAGCGCTTCTGAAGGAGCGTCTCCACCACGGGCCGCAAGACGAAGAAGGAACCAAAGGGCATGTTGGTCTAGTGAAAAGACGACCAACTCTCCCACTTTAGTGCCCCCTCTCGCTTGGGCCAGAGGGCCCCAAAGTGGAGGCAGGTGCGCCAGATTAAGCTCGCTGAGCATGCCTGCCACAGACAAGATCTTCTAGCTGCTGCTCCAACTCTCTGACTCCGAGTCCACCTCTTCCGGTAAAACCTTCACACAGATTTTCCAGCCCTGTGAGCACATAAGACATTCTGCTTTATCTGCCACTCACTGACTTGCCCTTTATTAGTAACCCCTGAGCTTCCTCTCTGCAGGCCTCCCCCAGCTCTCAGCTTCCTCAGAGGGTATTCAGGCCCGAGGAGTCCCGCAGCTGCAGCTTCCTACATGAAAGTCAACAGAACACACTGTCTGGTAGTGGATAGTAAGCTGTGGAGGACTGAGAATTCAGAACTCGCTGCCTTCCAGATTCCGAATGGAACAGCACGCTAAGACGGCGTGGGTGTGCGCGCCGCGTCCCTCGGGCAGCCAGGCCGCCTTCGCTCGGTCTCCCTGAAGCGCGGCAGCCCCTGCGGTCGGCCTGGTAGCTTGGCTCTCTTCCCTTCTTTGAACACGCGATGACAGATTTTTTTCTTCTTTCAGATGAAAGACTTTCGAAATAAGATGCAGTCACTATTCCCAGCGATTCCCAAGAACTCCGCGTCAGCCGTTCAGTGGGAAGAAGTCCTGAAGTCCAAATGAGAAGAGCGCGGTGGGTGGAGGCCGTCATGGACTGCGCGGCCTCGGGACCTGCCGCCGTGCGGGACTGGGCCGATTTCTCCCGGGGACCCTGTCGACTGCTGACTGAGTGCTCGGGGGGCCTCAGTGCCTCTGCAGCATGCGAGCACGTGTGCCAAGTTGGAGGGGGCGGTTCCACCAAAGTTAGGAAAATTATTTAGAAATAATTACACTTCTCTATGCAAAGGAGATCCCAGTAGAAATACCCCTCTGTTTATGATTATACAGTGGAAACCAAATTTTATATCTGAAAAAAAAAACAAGGTAGCATCTGAGGAAAAGTCTTAGAAACAGACTCCGGCCAGCGTGGGCCTCAGCGTGTCTCACGTGAGCTTCTCAGCTTTTCCTGCCCGTTCGTCTGTCAGAGCTGGGAAGACCTGACCCACCCGAGACCTGACCCCGCAGCGCCGGGTTCCCAGGGGGAGGGTGCGGCTGCGGTGCCCTGATGCAGTCTGACTGGCTTGCACCCCGATCTCATTCCTGGAAGGCCCTGGAAAGGCTTCTGTTTAGCCAGGAAACCGGTGACAAGCGGTGTAACTTAAAAAGGCAGAGACAGCCCGAGACCCCAGCGACGGCGTCACGAGAATAAAGGCACTGGAGAAGTCGGCCCAGCCTGCGCGCGGTGACCGACGGTGGCAGTTCTGCCCCTTGTCACTGCAGAGACACCTCAGGGAGCACCTGTCTGAACAGAAAGTTACCTGAGGATTGAACCTCAACACTAAGCCTTTGGCAGCACCTCCCCGAGGACCCTGCTACGGGTAAACCCTGGCACGTGCCCCCAGCCCATCCCTGCCTCCGAGGTGTCTACAGAAAACAGAATAATGTCGGCATGCAATTAGCTTTGCTGGGGATTAAAATTTTTGGAAGGAGAGAAATATTTTAATATGTTAATATGCCCAGAAGAATAACCTCTAGTTATTTTAATATCAGTTGTGCAATTTCTTTATAATTGCTTAGCCTCTAATTAGCAATCAAGTTTAATAAAATACAGTTGAAAATTTATGTGTTATAATGAAACCTTTTAGTTCTAAGAAAATTTTTAAAACGAAATGTCAAGTGCCTAATGTAACATCTTTCTCTGGACTATGTTACCCTTTGAAAATTGCTGTATTGTTAATTAAACAGGTGTAATCGGTGTCTAGGATTCACATGTAACCTGTTCAGATTCCAAGACGAAAAGGAAAAGCGTGCATGTAGAGCAGCAAAAACGCTTCACCCAGCTTTCATTTTTAACTAAATCTCCACTGAGAAGATATTTCTAACCTTTGAAGGAAGAGAAGGAAAGACAGGAGCCAAGTCGAACAGATTTCTGTCCTTACAATTCCGAGTCTATAATTATTCTGGGTTCCCCTTGAGAACGCAGTGGGAACTACTGAAAACTGCTTAAAGCTAGAATCTAGAGTTTTCTTTTCCTTAGACATAGAAGACTATTGATTTGCAAAGATCTCTAGTGGATCAGAGAAAGAGTTTCTCGCTTGTCTGGGATGCTCAGATGGGAAATCGGGCCTGGGGTTGTAGGTCCCCGCTGGCGAGCTCTTGTAGATAAGGCCTCCCTCGGGGCCCATGAGCAGTGATGCACCCGGCCCCCCACCCGCGGGGCCTGCTCCAGAGAGCCTGCGGGGGAGTCTGGGCTCTCATGCGTGTGACAGCCTTCCCATAAACGCCTTGTCCCTGGGGCACAGGGAGGTGCCCGCCCTGCAGAGGGCGGCTGACAGGGACAGGCCCTCCAGAACGGGTAGCCAGCACAGGCTGCAGCCGGAGGAATAGACCCAAAAGACACAAATACACTGATTCAAAAGAATACCTGCACCCCTATGTTTACAGCAGCACTCTTTACAAACAACCTAAATGCCCAAAAACAGATAATTAGATCGGGAAGCTGTGGTATGTATACACAATGGAATACTATTCAGCAACCAAAAATGATAAACTAAAGTCAGTCATAGGAACATGGATGGAACTGGAAGGGATGATGCTCAGCAAAGTAAGTCAGAAGGCAAAAGAAAAGTACCAGATGGTTCCTCCCCTAGGAGGAATATAAGGGAACCAAATAAGGATCAAGGAAAGGAATAAGAACAACAACAATAATAATAATAACAATAAAGACACAAAAACCAAAAATGAAATGACAAGGACAAATTGGGGAGGGGGCAGGGGAGGGTTGAGGACAGACGGGAGCACGGGGCACTGAGGTGATGGTGCACTGGTGATATGGTGATGGGGAATACATGGGGGTTACAATTGATGTCAAATATATATAAATAAAGGAAAAAATTTAAAAATAATAATAAAAGCAAATGCGAGGCAACAAGGAGGAAACTTTAAAGGAAAACAAGCATGATGACATCGGTGGTATTTTTTTTTTACAGTCACAACTCAGATATCAGGAGATTTAGTCATTTGTCTACTCCTTTTATACCAGGGCCTATTGTTAAATTGGTTAATGGAAAGGAAAAATGTTTAACAGATAATGTTATTCTTTATGTGCAGTACCATCTGTGTATTGAGTTCTGAATGTTCCTGGATATGGAAGAGAGGAAATGTTATGGAATTTCAAGTTTGCCTTCTTTGCCGTCTTTATCTCGGGTAGAGTGTGACAAACATAATCACATTTATCTCCTGGAGCATAAAGAGTTTTAATCACCCTATTAACCAGGATGACATTTTTCACAGACTTAAAAAGGAATAGAACAGACATTATCTCCCCATAAGCAATCCATTTCATGGAGGCTGAGCACTAGAAATTTTTTAAGGGATGAATAACAGCATTTCCATTCCGCGGGTAAGCCAACATTACGGCGGCTCGCGCTGAGTGTTCCCCGCACAGGCTGAGCGTTCGGCTTCGCATTTAGCATCTAGAGCCCCCAAAGAGCCGGCAGGGAAGGCAATATTGAGGGAACGTGGCGTGCAGGGAGGGGCGTCGCTGAGGGAAAAAAATACGTATTCTGCTAAGTTACTGCTGCCTTGTAAAAATGTGCGCACGGGATGCTGTAATTATCAGTGGAGAAACTGGGGTTTCTGAATAGCCTGGGAATGTAAAATAGGGCACGGGGAACCGCGTCCGAGATGCGCAGCGCCTGTCTGGACAAGAAGCGGAGCATCGCAGAGTGGTGGCTCCGGGTGAGCGCCCCCGGCTGGGCACTGCCGGGGCTCCCCACCCGCTTGGTGCAAGGGGGCACCTACCTCTCGCCTGGCATCCTTCCGCGGGCAACTCGGGACTCAACTTGCAAATTAATCATTGCAACCGGAGGGGGGAATGTCTGAAATTGGTGGTGGGGTGTGGGGATTGAAGAGCCCATGGGGGCAAAAGTGATTAAAATCCACTGAATTTAGCTATTTCACTTGGGGCCAAGTTTAATCTCTGCTGAGTTTGGGTTCATGGGGAACGTCCTATACTTTTCAGCTCCTTGTTATATGTCGCCCTTAAAAAAATGAAACAGTTAATATGAATGAACAACAGCCAGGGAAAAATATAATTTTTTTTCTCCAAATGCATTCTTAAATGCCTCATGAAAGGTAACGTAACACGCACTGCTACAAACTTTTATCACGTTCGAGTGAGATGTTCTTCTGCCAAGAGCCTCTGAGTGGTTTGTACTTGAGTTTCCATGTTGGAGTCATTGGTTCATTTCAAAGGCTGCGATTTCCGGAGGGGAGAAGAGAGAACTGGGAGGCTCTTGCAAGCAGTGACATTCATCTGCAATGGTGATGTTTGAGGCAAATGACTCTGCTTTGGAGGAAATTTAAGAAGCAGTTGCCACAAAGCAAATACACTTTCTACTTTTCTGCCCAAGTGTTAGTTAATGGGTCCAGGCCGTTCGAGATAAGCTGGGTTAGGCTTCTGCCTCATTGTCATTTGACGAGGTGTAATCACTTACTAAAAGAGAAAAAGGAATGGCCAGAAAGTATATAAATATTCTTAATGACAGGATAATGGTGATTTTTTAAAATTATACTTTTTTTTTTTATTGAGGCAGCATTGGTTTGAGGTAATTGCATATGATTTAAGGGTACAGGTCCACACCTCTTCAGATGTATGTTACAACTCTACACCCACCACCGGTGCCTCCATAACTCCCCACCATAAGTCCATCGGGTCCCTCCCTCCTTTGCTACCCACCCATCACATGTCCCCTCTGATCATTTCAATTCTGTCAGATTTTGAGGGTTTATTTTGGTCTAGTTTTATCTGTGTCTTTGTTTCTTTATAGTCTACATTTAGTATTTGTCTCTCCTTCTGACTTTTTTGCTTAGCATCATCCCCTCCACTTCTATGCATTGTTGCTGCACATGGCAAGATTGCATCTTTTTCATAGCTAAGTAGTATTCCACTGCCTATTGACCACATCCTAATCCACTGTGTCCTGGGGCATGTAGGTGGTTTCCATAGATTTGGTCTTGTCCATAGGGCTGCAGCGGTGACAGGGGTGTGGATATCTCCAAGGTGACTCTCAGTGGACTCACCTAGGAAGCTGAATCTGGCACTTGGAGGAACTTGGCACATCTGCAGAGCTCCAACTACCCGCTCATTTGAAACCACTGCAAAATTCCTTCCTCACACTGCCCCTCACTTCCAGGCTTGGAGTGGGGTTCCAGATTTGCAGCTGGACAGACTCTATTCCACGGGACACGGCTGGATGGTGCCTGGGACACAGGCTCTCCACCTCTCCGGACGTGGGGGGACCTGCTGTCTGGATGGAGCAGATGGAAGAACTACGTAGAAAAGAAAACTTGGGCATGACTCCTTATTGAGTTGTGCCAGTCTCTGCTGACCTGGGTGGCAGGAAAGTGTTCATTTTTAACTGTTGCTCCGGCTGTCTTCTCCGCCTGTGCCTGCCGCGGGCCAGAGCGCCTCTGTCTCCTGCTCTGAGCAAAGCCCCACAGCAGGCACCCTCGTCTGGAAACCAGCCCCAGCTCTGACCCAGCTGCAGGCGGTCACCTGCGGCCACCATGGTCACCTGTGTCCTCCTTCTCCCTTCAGTCCTCGTGGCCACAGCGACATAAAAACCCTCAGTCAGGAGAGAGGGCACAGAGCTAAGAAAATTCTAGTAAATCTCATGCAAAAAATAAGTCCTCTTGTGAAAAGATAAGAATGATTGAGGGCACCCTCTGCTCTGGGCTTGCTCCTGGGGCAGCCAGGGTTCTCTGTTCAGGGATTATTACACAGGAGTGCAGTAAAATAGCCGGAAACAGCACAAATCGAGACTGGGGGTGCTTTTCTGCAATGTGAGGCCCATTTAGTGAGTGATGGGGTTTCCCACTAGCAACAGGGAGGTGGGACCCCGGTAGCTTCCAGGCTTCTCCAGAGCTGGAGGTGGAAGGGCGCAGCAGCCTGCACGAGGCGTTTCCAGCTCAGCAAACCAAGCTGAGCCCCTGTTTTCACTGCCCGCCAAAGATCCCCACATACAGAAACGTCTGGTGGGAAAAGTCCAAATTCAAAGTCACTGATGTGTCTGCTGATAAGGAGCTGGAGGCAGAACCTGTTCTCACAGGAGCTTTAACGTCTCGTGTCCCAAATGCTCGTGAGGGAGCGGGAGTGAAGGGTCCGGTTACACACGCGGCGCAGCCGGACCTCGGAGAAACACGCTCTCGGAGGAGGGCGTCCATCGGGCGGAACGTCTCGGGATTCGGAACCCAGCCTCTCACACTCCCTTGGTAAAAACAGGAAGGGGGCGAGGGAAGGGAGGGGGAAGGGCCACACGCCCCAGGCCACACTTCGGCCCCAGGCCACACTTCGGCTCCTGACCACACGGGCACCTCCCTCCTCGCCCACGCTGACCGCAGTCCCCGCCGCCACCAGCGCGGAGAAATAAAGCTCACGCTAGAATGGGCCAAAGCGGGGCCTCCCCGGTGGCGCAGCGGGTTAAGCAGCACAGTAGGAAGCAGACCGCAGCCACTGCAGTGCGAGTTCGATCCCTGCCGCCGGCCGGGGAGGGGACCCACAGGGCGCAGCAGACCTCCCCTGTCTCCCCTGCCTCCCCGCGGCTCCCCTCAGCAGTGCGTTTCAGTCAATGCCTGTTCTGCTCCCCGCTTTGTTTCTGGTGGATCCTCTCATGACCCCCACGCACTTCTGGCCTGTACCCCAGTGCTTGTGTGCATAAATAAAAATTTAAAAAACAAAAAAGAATGAGGTAAAGAAACTGTGAGGTGGGATCCCTAGCTTCAGTGCTATCCCCAGAGAGTCTAAAAAGTAAGACTTTGCGCAAGATGCTGATACGCACCCCCAACTCTGACCCAGCGGCGGGAAGAACAGACGCAGCGAAACCTGCGTGAGGACAGCAGTGCGCGGCGAGGCTGTGCGCTCCGCTCCTTCGCAAGCCTGGCCTTCTCCGCTGCGACCCTGCAGCCCCCCTTCTCCCTGGGGAGGCCAGGGGCAGCTTCGCTCTGTGGCCGGAGAGCTGAGGTTTGCTGGAGGGAAGGAAGGGTTGGGGCAGGCCCCAGGTGCCAGGCTGAGGTCGCACAGGCACAGTGTTGCCTGAAGAAACTAGAAACGCCTCCCCCTCCCTGGGAACCTCGCGTGCCCCGATGCTGCTGCCTGCTCTACGCAGTGTGTGCCCCTGATGCGGCCCGGCGCCCTCGCTCGCGTTCCCACAGCCACTAAATCACCGCGAGCCGCGCGCCCTCACGCACCAATCACCGAGCCGCGCGGGGCGGGTCAGCTGCTTCCCGCGGCCTCCGGGCTGCAGCGGGGCTCCGGGGGTTCAGGCTGGGAGTTAACACGGCCCTCTCCGTGCCCGGGCCGCGGGGACTCGCGTTAGCAGGAGCTCGCACGCGGCGCCCCGGGGCGCGGAGACATCGGGTGGCCCGGCGCTGATTCTGTGTCTCCAACCACCCACCCAAAGCAGCCGCCGCGGCGCGGGCGGGGCCTGCAGCTCTGGCGGGCGCGGCAGCAGCAGCGCGAGGCACCGGCGGTGGGGGGGGCAGATGGCGCCCCGCGACGGGGTCCCCCGTGGGGACGAACACCCGCTCCGAGCCACAGCAGCGCGGGAGGGTGGGCGCCCAGGGCCCGTGTGTGCCTGGCCCACCAGAGGACGTTCAAGAGCCCCTGGCGGCTTCCGCTGCACCCCAGCCAGCTCCAGGGCGCCCCCACGCTGGTCCTGGCGGAGGCGCGGCCCGGGGGCTGACCGCTGAGCTGACCCCTCCGCCGGCGTGTTCCTGTCCTACCCGGCGGCCGCCGCCAGGAGGCGCCACCTCACCCTTGGCTCAGCCTCTGGGCTCCCCGGACCGTGTAGCGCCTGGTCTCCCAGCCCCTCCACCTCCAAAGAACATTACTCAGCTGGGGGCGCCCCCCCAGCCCCGGAGCCCGCAGAAGCTCAAGGAGCTCAGGGTCGCCCGGAGTGAGTGGTGACCGCTCAGAAGCGCCTGACCAGCTTGGCCCCAGTTTGCTGCGCGGCTGGGGCGGGCAAGGTCGCTGTGCATGCCAGCTAGCCACACGGCAGCCCGCACGACGGCTCGAGGGGACGGGCGGCGTGGCGGGGCGTCCTCCCCAGCGGACCGCATGTGAGAGCGCGCCCGGAAGGGCAGCAGAAGGGCCAGAGCTGCGACGTCCGTGACCTCTCCTGAGCTGTGACGTTATGGACTCGACACTCCCTTTCACTCACTCACTCATGCACTTAAAGCGCATTATTAAGTGCCTCGAGGCTCTCTATGGGGACATGGCAGTGACGCGACAGCGCCGAGGACTTTGGGGGTGCTCGGCCGCTGGAGGGTGGCTCACTGTGGTACTACCGCTAGCTGCCGGCAGGGGGCGGCAGAGGCGCCCCAGCGCCGACGGCAGCGCCTCGCGGCTGGTCAGGCCTTCAGAGCGCACCAGGTGGAGGCACCTGTTAGCCTCTATCCTCTCGCAGGCCGAGTGGGGCGCGGCTTTCTAGGATGCGGTGGTGTTTGAACTGTAGGGTGGAGGGCGTGGCATCTACCCGGGATCCCAGTGTGCGTGAGAGCGCGTCCCCCCGCGCTGTGACAGCATCCGAGAAGGTGGGACTCCAGGGAAGGGGGAGTCAGGTCCCGCTGGTGTGCGCCACAGCCCCGGCAGGGACCCTTGGGTGCCAGCTCATCGCAGGCAGCACCGGCCTGGAGGGGCGGCTGGAAGGGGCATCACAGAAGACGCATTCAGGGAGGCACAGCCCGATCCAGGCGACAGCAGCAGATGAAGGACGTTGCTGTGTTGGGGCGCAGGAGAACGTGCACCCCTTTATTCTCCACAGGCTGGCAGACAAGTTCAGACAGGTCGGCGGAGGGGAGACCAGGCGTCCGTCCCTGCAAGGCGTGTGCCTGTAAGGCCTACCCGGCTGTGCATCCGGGGGGAGTGGGGCAGTGTCAGGGTTTAGCTCCCAAGCTGAAGGGTGGTTGCGGGGGCCTGGGGGCTCTCTGTCCTCTGGTGAAGGGTTATTTCTGGAGACGGCCCTGACCCTGGGCCAGCTGCGCCTCTGAGATGACGGTGACCGCTTCTCCCGGGCCTTTGGGACCCCCCGGAACTCTGCTCACATGTGGGCGACGCGTCCTGGAAAGGCCCGCTCTGGTGTCTGGGAGACTCATCTGAATATTTGGGGTGCCTGATCCCGACAAACGATTCAGCCCTCACAACGGCCCAGGGGACAGGGAGGACGCTGAGGAGCTTCTCCCAAGGCCCCTGCAGGGGCTGCAGCAGGTGAGCCCAGCCGCCAAGGCCGCGTGCACAAAGCTCACCGCGGGGGCTGAGCGCCCGGAGCCCCACTGTCCCGCGGCGGGCTGGGCGGGCACGCGAAGGGCCAGGGCGAGAGCGGCCTAGGCCAGGTGCCGCCGCCACATAGCGTGGACGTGAGGGCATCAGTCAGGCCAACACTGGCAAGTGCAGGCCTTGCCTCCTGCCTCCGCAAACAGCATCTCAGGAGCCGAAGGCCACATTTCGGTCAGACTCCTGGGGGGCCTGGGCCCCATGTGCAGGGAGAGCGGCCCCAATTCTGGGCCAGACCCACGTCCTTCCCCAGCCCCACTCCCCCCTGCACAGCAAGGACCCAGCCTGAGGACACCAGCCTGAAATCCAAGGGCCCCCAGCCCCAAGAGCCACTGACACTCTGGGCCCAGGGCATGGACACGTGGGGGCGGGCTTCTCTGGAAGGGTGGGGCGGGGCAGAGCCAAGGCCAGGCGGGCCTATCTGGCAGCCCCAGGCCCTGCTCCACAGCCGGCCCGCTGCCCTCTCAGAGGTCTGGGCGCTGCCGGCTGGGCCACCTTGCCTCAGGCTGTGAGCCCTGGGCCCTCCGTGCCGCGCCTCAGAGGCCCCGGTCACTGGATGAGCAGTGCCCCTTGAAGGGACACTCGGCCGCGAGGCTCCGTCGCTGCAGGGCTTCCATCTCTGCTTCCGCTCCCGGAAAGCTCGGCCTACGTTCAACCTCGAGCCAGTCATTTATCACCTTCTTTGCTTCCTCCTCCTCCTGCGTGAGTTTTCAATCTTCAATTTCCGTTTTAGCAACCGAGGTGTGCACGTGTCTTTTATTGGAAGCTGCCTCTACTCCTTTTTAGAAGCCGACAGTATAAATTATAAATAAAACGACACCCGCCGACATCGGCCCACCATCACTCTTTCTACAGTTCTCTGAAGTCCTGACTTGGCATTTGGGATTGACCCAAAAAGGCAGCTGTGCATCGCCTACCGGAAAGGTCTTTCTGCAAAGACCCCGGGCTGCCATTGCTCTGGACTCGTCCAGAAACTTTTCAAAGGGCAGCAGGCTGTGAACAGTTACCTCGAGCGGTGACTGTTGGCAACACCTAAGTCCTAACAGACACCGTTCAAATGTGGGGGGTTATTCTTAGCCAGCTGGGAATAGCTGAAGAGGGAGGCTGGAATGGAAGGTGGAATCGCTTCTGCTGGGACAAGAACAAACTTGGGGAATCATTCTGTGTTGGGAAGACACCAGGGCCTCCTGCTGTAGGGAGTGTGGAGAGGGAGTGAAGGCCAACCCAAGCTTAGCTCCAAAGGCCTCCCTGGCAGAGCTGCCCAGGCTGAGGGCAAAGATGCCTCCCACCCAAGGCTGGGAAGTGAAGGGGGGGCCTCCAGCCCCTTTGTAACATGCCTCTGTCTACTTGACTCTTAGCCACGAGATTAACTACATTACATTTGGTTCTATCAGTATTGAGCAAAAGGAAAGGAAAGCAAAATAGTAAAAGGAAGGAGGAAGGATAGGAGAAGAGAGAGGAAGAAAATAGCCATAGGTCATCCTTTTTATGGCTGTATAGTATTCCACAGCATATATGTACCACCTCTTTTTGATTCACTCATGCACAGGCTGCTTCCTTGTGCTGCCTATTTAAATAACACTGTGGTGAACACTGTTAGATTTTGTTTGTTTGTTTTTAGTGAGTATGGATTACTCTTCTAACTAGAATAAGTGATGGAAATATTTATTTTTCAATTTGAGAATAAAAATCCATTATCCATTGGTTGACCTAAGCCCCAAGTCCAATTTCTCCCTGAGAACAGGCCCACCCACTTCTCTCCTGAGCCACAGCCCCCACCTCCCCGAGCCTGTCCCCTGGGCCCCTCGTTTGGGTTAGTCCAAGTCCCTCAAATCTAAGTCTGGGGTGAAGCCCAAGCTCCCCTCTGGCCCTTCCTGCCCACACATGCCTGGTGTGGGTGGAGACATCTCTGAAAAGACACACATACGTCCTAACCCCGATTCCTGTGAAGGTGACCTTACTTGGAAGCAGGAGCCTTGCGGCTGTCGTGATTCTGAAGTGCAGAGAGGTGAAGGGACCACGAGGGAAGACAGCCCGCGATGGGGGAGGCGAGGCCGGAACGATGTGTTCAGAAGCCAGGTCACCAACGATTTGCAGAAGTGCAGAAGGGGGGCTAAGCTTGGAGCAGATCCCCGGGAGGCCTTCTGAGGGCAGGGTCCCCCCTGCCTCCAGAACTGTGGGACTGCGCATCCCCGTGTGTGAGGTCACTCAGTGACATCAGCCCCCCAAAACTGACCAGCCACCGCTGGCCCGGAGCCAACTCTTCCATGTCGCCCTCTTCCAGAAGCCGCCTGAGTGGCCAGTCCCGTCCCTCTGGGCCGCCGATGGCATCGCTTGCTGGCTCCAGGATCCCCAAGCCGCAGCGGCTCCTGGGGACGTGGGTCCAGACCAGCGGCCCAGCCGCTCCAGTCCGGGCTCGAGTGCAGGTGGGCAAAGGCCTGCTCGGGAGGGTGGAGCAGAGGTCAGCAGCCCCGAGGCACCAGTGGCCTTTTCTTCCGAGACCAGCCGACACTGCCACCCTCCCGGGTCAGTCTTCGCGCTTTTTTTTTTTTTTAAGATTATTTATTTATGCATACAAGCACTGGGGTACAGGCCAGAGGTGTGGGGGTGGTGAGAGAATCCACCAGAGAGAGCAGGATGCAGAACAGGCAGATGGACAGAAACACACTGCTGAGGGGAGCAGTGGGCGAGGCAGGAGAGGTCTGCTGCACCGTGTGGGTCCCCTCCCTGGCCGGCGGCAGGGATCAAACTCGTGCTGCAGTGACTGCGGTTTGCTTCATAGTGCATTGCTTAACCCACTGTGCCACCGGGGCAGGCCCAGTCTTCGCGCTTTTTAAAAATGTTTCCTAAGTTTCCACCACTTGAGGCTGCCAGTCTAGTAAAAATATTAACCTCGTGAAACCGAAGTCCAGGAACATTCAGGGGATGGACGTTAGACTGACAGCAGAAACTTATCTAGTGCGGCACGTGTTCCAGGGACACGCGCGTTTACAGCCTCGGATTTAGGCCTCCACCGAGCATTCACTGGCTCAAGGACAGGGGTTTGCAAAACCTTCCCGCTCCACTTCCCTGCAGCAAGGAGCAGACTTCCTGGGGACTGGGGGTTGTGCTTGACGCGCTGCGGCCAGCCGGGGGTCACGCGAGCATTCTGCGGACGCCATTTCAATGTGCACCTGCCGGGAAACCCGCGTCGAGACCGTCTCCTGCTGCTGCGGGAGTTGCTGAACCACCAGCGTCCACGTTTCTGTCCCGCCCGGCGGAGGCTGCACTTCACGCTTCTCCCAGCAGAGGGCGGCCGGGCCCCGACCGCTGGCGTCACGGTCCACGCGGGGCGCGGGTGCGGACGCGGGGGACAGGCCGCCGGGGACCAGCCGGAGGGGACAGGCCACGGGGCTGCGGGCCATCGGGGATGGGGGCGCCGCGGGGTTCGGCCTCCGGGTGGTGAGGCCCACGCTAGGTGGATGGGGTGGCCTCGAAATGGGCAGAAGGAGCCCCTTCACCCGGAGGCGGCCCGGTGGGCGTTGCCAAGGCCCAGCGCTCACGCCCTGTCTCTACCCCCACCCCAAACTCCGCCCACCCGGCGCCTGCTCTGTCACTCCGGACCACTTCCCCTTCCGAGCCTGGAGGTGTAGCCGCATCCACGTGGTCGCAGCCAGCAGCTCCGGAGGGGTCCGGCCCTCTCTTTCCACCCCGCCCCCCACTGGACCCCCGAGTCTCCCCACCCAGCTTAAGCGCAGACAGACTCTAGGAAGGTCCTGCGGGGTTTGTGACCCCTGGACCAGGCCTCCTGGACTGGCCCCCTCACAGCTTCCTGAGCCCTGGCCCCCAAATCTCCACACCCACAGGCACTCCCTGAATTTCTCCTTTTTGTATCTCTCTCTCCAGACCCCTCCCCAGTCAGAGTGGGGGTTGAGCCCCCTCAGCGCAGGGGGCCTGCAGTGGGGGTGCGGAGCTGGGAGAAGGATCAGCACCTCTTGGTGATACAAGAGGCGTTTCTGGCCTCGGCTGTAGGGGCCTGTCCCAAGGCCGTTCCCTGTCCCGATGGCTGTCCCCATGGCTGTCCCCATGGCTGTCCCCATGGCTGCCCGGATGGCTGTCCCCATGGCTGTCCCCATGGCTGTCCCCATGGCTGCCCGGATGGCTGACCCCATGACTGTCCCCATGGCTGCCCGGATGGCTGTCCCCATGGCTGTCCCCATGGCTGCCCGGATGACTGTCCCCATGGCTGACCCCATGACTGTCCCCATGGCTGCCTGGATGGCTGTCCCGATGGCTGTCCCGATGGCTGTCCCGATGGCTGCCCAGATGGCTGTCCCCATGGCTGTCCCCATGGCTGTCCCCATGGCTGCCCGGATGGCTGACCCCATGACTGTCCCCATGGCTGCCCGGATGGCTGTCCCCATGGCTGACCCCATGACTGTCCCCATGGCTGCCTGGATGGCTGTCCCGATGGCTGTCCCCATGGCTGCCCGGATGGCTGTCCCCATGGCTGTCCCCATGGCTGCCCAGATGACTGTCCCCATGGCTGCCCGGATGACTGTCCCCATGGCTGTCCCCATGGCTGCCCGGATGACTGTCCGGATGACTGTCCCCATGACTGTCCAGATGACTGTCCCCATGACTGTCCGGATGACTGTCCCCATGGCTGCCCGGATGACTGTCCCCATGGCTGCCCGGATGACTGTCTGGATGACTGTCCCCATGACTGTCCGGATGACTGTCCCCATGGCTGTCCCGATGGCTGTCCCCATGGCTGCTGGATGGCTGTCTGGATGACCGTATGGCTGGCTTCTTCCTCGCTGAGGCAGGACAAGGAGGAGACAGATCAGCAACTCAGCCAAAGGAGGCCCCTATATCCTGCTCCCACCACTCACCACACCAGAGCCTGGTGCCCACCCCACTGCGCCCGTGCCCCGGTGCAGGCTGCGGGCCTCTCCCCACCTCCCTGCCTGCTCTCCCAGCCCCCAGGCCCGAGGGCATCTCCGTGAAGGCCAAGCGCCAGCAGTGCGAGCTGCTGCTGGGCAGGGAGAGGTGGGCAGGGAGAGCCGCCGAAGGCTGGAGCCCATGCGGGTGCCCAGGACGCCCAGCCCGAAACTTGCAGGGGCACCGTGGGCTCGTGCCCCCAGGAGGCCTTGCCCCAGCCGTCGTCTGCTCGGCTCCTGGCCTCGGGCTGGTGCCGAGACACGGGCAATGGCCGCTTTTCCCCCTTGCTCACTGTCCTTTCATACAAGCTGCTCGCTGAGGAGACGCCGGCCACAGTGTCACACGGGGTTCGGGCAGCTTCATGTCCCGCACCGTGTCTGTCACGGGCCAGCGCCAGGGACACCGCACAGCTGACTGTCCACCTCCCCCTGCTGGCCACCCGCGGCCCCATCGTCTGAAAGTTTTCCTGCTGCTTAGCTCCTTGCTTGCCTTCTGCACCTGTCACGTCCGCGGCCTCGGGATGTGAGGAATATGAAATGCTGCGAGGCTGACATGCGACGCGCTTCTTCCTTCCCGCATTGGCCTCCAGGCCAGTTGAGGGTGGACGCTGGCATAGCACCCCCTTGGCCAGGCACCGCCTGGGCCTGGGACGTTCCACGCTCGCAGCCCTCACAGCACCCTGGCGAGAGAGATCTGCCAGCCCACTTCCGGGGGTCGCAGGTACCCGGCTGCAGGTAACTTACTGAAGCCACACGGCTGCAGGGGGCGAAGGAAGTCCGCAGGAGGGGTCCTTTGCCTCAGCCAGACCAGCTGCTGGCTCTGAAACCTGGCCACCTGTTAGGATGCCCTGGGCCTCCCTGGTGGCGCAAGGGGTTGAGCGCCGCACTGTGGGGCTTCCGCAGTACAGCCACTGCAGTGTGAGTTCGATCCCCGGCCAGGGAGAGGACCCTCGTGGCGCAGCAGACCCCTCCTGCCTCGCCCGCTGCTCCCCTCAGCAGTGTGTTTCAGGGGATCCGCCTGTTCTGCTCCCTGCTCTGTCTCTGGTGACTCCTCTCATTCCCAAGGCCTCTGGCCTGCACCCCAGCTCCTGCACACATAATTAAAATCTTTAAAAAATGCTCTGGGGCTGATCTAATTCATCGGGGTGCATTCTGGGCACAGAGGTGTTCCAGCGCCCCCAGGAGAGTCCAAGTGCGGCAGAGTTGGGAGCCCGACCCGGGCACCCCCTGCCCTGCATGACCAGGCCTCAGCCCAGGCCTCAGGTCTTGGGCTGTCTTCTCGGAGACGGCTGTCGTGTCGCGGGGACGGGGCCTCACCCAGCTTGCGCCGAGGTCGGGACGCTCAGCCCGCCGCCTTGGGTCCGCGTTTCCGGCCGCTCCTTCCTCCCGGGGTCTGGAGGTTGGAATAAAGTTTAAAGAATACCCATGGGATCAGTCAGAAGGAAAAAGGAAAATACCGGGTGGTCTCACTTACAGGAGGAATGCAGGGGATCAAGGGGAAAAAATAATAACGTCAACAGCAACAAAACCCACAACAAAACAAAAATAAACAGACCAAACAGCCCTTCTGCAGCAGGGCAGAGGGAGGGGCTGGGTCGAGGCGGGGCGAGGAGCACAGGGGGCTCGGGACGGCCGGGGAGCTGGTGGTGGGAATTCCGTGGGGGCTGCCCCTAGAAAGCGAACACTAAGAAAAAATAAATAAAACTTAAAAAACAAACCACATAAACAATACCCGTGGGCGGTGGGCGAGGCGTGGCCCGAACCTCCCACGTGTGCGAGGCGGGGCGCGGGGAGCTGGCCGGGAGCAGCTTCCCCCTCTGGGCTTCAGGCTCGCGCCTGGAGGCGCCCCCCTCGGGTCAGGCAGACTGGGGAGCCGTGAGACCCCAGCGCGGTGGCGGCCTCAGCTCCCCCGCTGGACGCCGCATTCTGCTGCTACCCTTGTCTCGACTTTGGAAACCCATCTCCTGGGTTTCAGAAACATATTCTAAACGCGTCGCGTTTGCTTTCTCAGAGGACGATTCTTTTCTGCAACAAGTCCGGGCCTGAGCGAGTGACGGCCGCCCGCGGGCCCTCGGCCGGGTCTGCGCTGCGCGGAGGAGCTCGCTGCGGGTCGAGCGGGCACAGTCTTGCTGGCGGCGCTCTGCTCAGGAGCCTGCGGCGCTGGGCTTTGCCGGCCTCCCCAGACACCGAAGGGGCTCAGCCACGCCCTGGGCCGCCGCCCCTTCAGCTCTCAGCGGAGCTCACACAGCTCAGACGCCTCCCCACCCGGGGCTCCTCTGAGCCCCTCCACTTCTGTGGGGTCCCAGGGCGTATCTGTGTCCTTTGAAGAGCAGCTGTAGCCCCAAAATCGAGTCTGGTCTCTCGGGACCTTGTGAGAGAGCATGTGGAGCTGCCCACCGTGCCCGTCTAACTCCCTGCCCCCCCAAGCCCAGCTCTGGGGGCCTCGGGGCTTCCGGCCCTGCACTCACTTGTGGGCAGAACCTGGGGACCGGCACCCTGTGTGAACGGGGTGAGCTGGGGTCGTGATGGCCTCACAGAGGCTGGTGTGCGCGCTGGGCTGGGGTGGGGTCCTCCCTTCTGACTGAGATGGGGACACAGCCACCCCCCGAGATGAAAGAGCTGGGGTGCTCCATGGCCAGAGAGCTGGAGTGTGGGAAAGGTGGGAGGCGAAGCGGACAGGACAATCTGGGGCCTAAGGGTCACTGAGACACAACGCTGGCCCTGTGTGGCTGCAGCCGCATGCTCCGTGAGGCTGGCCCGTGGGAGGGCGGGTGGAGAGGCCGGCAGTCAGGTCATGAGGCCTAACGACCAGAAAGGGCCTCAGTGAGGGCGGACATGGTGTTGTCCTAGAACCAGCGACGGATGGTGCTCGTCCAGGGCCGGCCCAGAGGGTGGGGTACCCGGGGTCTGTTCTAGAGAGCAGAGGGTCTGGTTGTGGCCAAGGAGAAGACAGGCAGCAGGAGTTCTGCTGGATCTTGGGGCTGGAGACACCCACGAGCCACACCCCGTAGCTGGGTATGGACGGGCTGCTGGCCGGTAGTGGGACCTTCTCTCAGAAGCTCCTCCCACCAAAATGCCCAAAGTAGACGACTGGATCAAGAAGATGTGGTCCATATACACAGTGGAATACTATGCAGCAATCAAAAATGAAAAAACTAGAGTCATTTATAGAAACATGGATGGAGCTACAAGGAATGATACTCAGTGAAACAAGTCAGGTGGCGAGAGGAAAATATTGGATGGCTTCACTCTTAGGAGGAATGTGAGAGAGCAACAGCTACAACAACAAAAGAAGAATAAAAAGAGTGAGCTCTAGGAAAGGGGCAATTACAACCAAAAGCCAAAAAAGAAAAACTCAATAAGACCAAAAGGTCAAATAAGACCAAAGGGACCATGGGTGGGGGGGAGGGGAAGGAGGGAGGGCAAAGACGGGGATGAGGGCAGAAGGAATACAAGGGACTGAGGTGATGGCGCACGGGTGGAACGGTGGTGGGAACTCCCTGGGGACTACACATGATGTCAAATATACTTCAATAAATAAATTTAATTAATAATAATAAAGAAGCTCCTTCCAGCTCACCGCCAGCCACGGTGCTCACGGGAGGTTGTGCTGCCAGGTGCTAACCTCTGCCCCCCGAGCACCCAGAGACAAAACACACAGCAGCCGCCGTCCAAGACCAGCACGTCCCAAAGAGCCCGGAGCCGCGAGGACAGCAAGAGTCACCGTGGTGACTGCGGGGACAGATGCGTTGACCTTGGCGATGCCAGTGCGTGTCCCATCGTGAAATGGTTCACTGACATCGAAGCTGTGAGCAGACGGCACACAAGCCCCCTCTCCAGGGCCACCCAGCGCCGTGCCAGCCAGGGCGTGAGCGCCATTCCTGGAGACCGTGTGGGCAAGTCTGCTCCAGCTTGCCCCTGTCACCTGACTTGGGCTGGCTGTGCCAATAGCCCAGATGCTGAGCATGAGACGAAGCCACTGAGAGACTGTTCAGATGCCTCAACCTGGCCCCCTGAACATCCGCGGAGCTGCCTGGTGGGCCCGGCCCGCCACGAGGGGTCTGTTCTTTGCCAGGGATTGGTGTGAGCCTGAGCAGGGCCCAGCTGGCCAGTGGGTGTGTGAGGAGCCGAGGGAGGAGGGGCTCTGGAAAGACTCTCCCTGATAAGAAGGCAGAGCAGCTCTGCAAGCTGTTGAGTCCTCCACCGCCCCTGCGGCAGCCGGTGTGGCTCCATGAGGTCGCAAGGAGAAATGAAGCCAGCCATGTGAGGAGGCAAGGAGGAAGCTGGACAGGTGTGCGGCCCAGGGTGACGCCCTGCGTGGTCACGTTGCGCTTGGGACTGCCCGCCTCCAGGCGTGCGGGAGAGGCCGTGTCTACCGGTGGAAACCGCTGCGTGTAACGGTCACTTTCTGTGAACACCTCCTAGCATACATCCTGCTTGGTCTGACGTCAAAGTCGTGATCGTTTTCCTGTCACACCTGACCTTCACCCATGAGTCCGGCTGTCACCCACGGCCCTGGGATGAGCCCAACACTTCCAGAAATGATCAGATTCGAAGAGAAAATCAATGCAGAGGAGAAGAGGCTGGTGCTCCACAGCACAGAACGTGGCTTCTGGCATTGTTGTTCTGGCGCGAATCCTGCCATCACAGAACTGCGAGGCTGGAGCAGACCAAGACCGTCATCCGTCTGGCCCCCTGTGGGAATGGAGACATGGAGGCTTTGAGAGACTGAGGGCTGGCCTAGAGGCCCACGGCAGCATCAGCCCTGAGCCGAGACCCAGTCCCCATGGCGGCTCTCACGCCAGTTCCCAGACTCTGGTTGGCCAATCACCTCAACCCAACAAGATGTTCTCAGCCTTATTCTAGTGGCAGGACAAACTCTGATGCCATTAACTGAGGTCTCTTTCATGTCTATTTCTTCTATTATGTCAAGTTATCAATGAACTCAGCAACACACTTTGCCCAGAGATGGTGTGTGTGTGTGTGTGTGTGAGTGTGTGAGTGCGCACACGCAAAATTCTTGGTTTGACTTCTTCTTGAATCTCATCACAGAGACAGCTGCTATCCTGGAACCAGGCTGGACATTTGGAAGTCAAGAGGCTAAGCTGTAAATCGCCACCAGAAACAGTGAACAGGGTAGAGAAGAGAGGAAGAACAGGCCACCGTGCCCCTGACTGAAGGCCACCTGGGCTGAAGAACACGGGAGCTTGGGTGCTGGTGACGCCTTGAGGAGAGGACTGACGCAGGGTGAAGCGCGGCAAGGATGAAGGGACAGCAGGAGGCTTGGGTTCATCTCAGAACAGGGCGATGGCAGATCACTGAGGCGGGTTTGTGAACTCGAAGAATAGGAGACTTGGGCTGGTTTCCTGTGTGGAGCTCTGGGTGGGCAGCTTGTGGTACAGCAGAACCTGCACCCCCGTGGATAGGAAGTCAAGGAGTCTTCCTGGGGGCCAAGGAAGATAGGTCTGGTGAACACCCCTGAGTCTTTGAGTCACAGAGAGTTTCTAGAAGGTGGCAGCTCCCCTTGCCTGAGAGGCATGGCCCGTGGCTGAGGGACAGTGTGACAGCCCAGCAGGGGTCCTGAGGGAGGCATGCACAGGCATTGCAAAGAGGCTGAGCCATGTGGAACTGGGGCCACCTTGGCTGACACCAGTGACGACAGTTCTGGACAGTGGAGGTCATTAAGAATGGAGGCCAGCAGTAAAACAGGAGGAAGATATTTGATCTCTGCAAAAACCAGTCCAAGGAGGGCAGGTGTTTCCCCGAGTCAGCACAGCCTTGGGTGTACGTTTCTGTACTGCACAACCACCAACAGTATCACAACCACCGACCACTATCAGCTCACCCGAATTGGACTCTCCTATGCACACTGCAGCTCTGGGTTGACCAGATGGCCCTGCTGACCTTAGCAGGCCTTCACACCTGTCTGGGATTGCTGCCTGCTGGCTGAACAGGGATGGTTCAGGACACGCCTGGGATGGACCAGCGGGCCCATGTGTGTCTCGTTCCTCTGCGGGCAACAGGCTAGAGCGAGCATTTCTTTCTCTCGGCTGTGGCAGAAAGGAAGATCAAGTAATCTACTCACGCGAGTGCTTCCCCAGGCTCTGATTGGTTCTCGTTTGCTAATATCCCAATGGCCAAAGCAAGTCACATCGTCAAAGCCAGAATCAGAGCGGGTGGGCACTGGAGAGACACATCATGCAGGCAACAGGGAGGGGCAAAGAACTGGGCGCAGCTTTCAGTGTGGCATCCACATAAGCTACCACCTGCTCGTCAACCCCAGCAACAAACGCCATCAGGGAATGGGGAGAAAATTCTGATTTTAAACTATCTTTCATAGCCACTAGCTCATGAAATTGTCTGACTTTACTTGCAATGCTCTCGATTAGGTTTTCTGCCATTAGACAGAAATGGAATTCAGGATGAAAATGAAGTTCAGCTGTAAAAAAAAAAAAAGTTAAAATGTTTGTTTGTGTGATTTGGTGACTGCAATTGGTTTCTACTATATTCTTTATGCCAAAGATTCAAGATCACCAAAACAGCCCTTGTCAGCCCTCGACGCCGTGGAGGACAGCTTTGTGACAGCTGGCACCAGGCCAAATGCCACCCAAAGATGACATGGTTTTACTTCCAAAAAGCAGAGAGAGGCGTGATTAAAAACTCCAGTGTGGCTTCCCCAGTGGGTTATGGGAGAAAGTGTCTAGGAGCCCCTGACACACTTCCTGGAATATCACCTTCCTCCCTGATGACAGCCTTCTCCATAATTACAACAATAATTGCTTCAAATGTAAAATACCACTTAGCTCCATAGAAGATCTGTCTGGGTCAAGGCAAAAATAACATTCAATTGCTTGTTGTCAGATGAATAGTGCCGTCATTAAACCAATTCTAGGGTACAGTCTGGTGCCTGATGGGGCGCCATTTAGGGTGGGCTGGGACCGACTGACATACAGACGTGGCGTGGAGTTCTCCTGCGGAGTTTGTACTGACACATCCCAAGAAAAGGAAGGGCCAGGGCCTGGGTGACGGGGAGTGAAACTCCAGAGGGACTCACCTGCTATGGATGGGGGCGGGGAGCCCCCAATCTGAGCACTGTAACTCAAAACTTAAGTGCAAGCATTTGAGGGCGTCTCTATAATGTTTCCCGTTGCCCTCTGGCGGGGAGGCTGCACTGTGCAGGGCTTCGGAAAAGTTTGCAGGGCAGGATGTGTGTGCCCTTTTCATAAGCGAGGGGAAGGGAGCCGTGGGCTCAGCGCATTCGCCCTGGCATGTCCCTATGTTTGCACTGGTGGTTCCTGTGGGCTCTTGATAGGGCTCCCCCACCAAGCGAGATCCTTTGAAGGGTGCGGGTAGCCCATCGACCCGACAACGAGATGGGCAAGAGGGCGTGGGGAGAGCTGTGGGCTGGCAGTGGGTAAGCTGCCGGGTCATCATAGGTTAGTCATATCTCAGTTAGAAAAACCCCGATGCGGGCCTTAACCCACGGTGCAGTGAGTTAAGCAGCGCACTATGAAGCAGACCGCAGCCACTGCAGCACGAGTTCGATCCCTGCCGCCGGCCAGGGAGGGGACCCACATGGTACGGTTAATCTGCCTGTTCTGTTCCCCACTCTGTCTCTGGTGGAATGCCTCACCCCCACACCTCTGGTCTGTACCCCAGTTTTTGTATGCATAAATAAATAAATCTTTAAAAAAAGCAAAAGAAAAACCCCCAATGTCTTTGGGCTTTGGAGAGGCTTTCACATCCTGACAAGCCCAGCCCGAGCTCCGGGCCACTTCCTTCTGCTTAAAAAGCGTCCTCCGGGCTACTGGAAACAACTGGCAAGTTGGGGTGAAATTCACCCCAAGAGCAAGCCCCTCCCTGTGAGGTTCTTTCATCCCAAGGCCTGGCATGGAGGGTGCTTCACAAGTCGCTCTGGGGCCTGCAGGGGGGAGGGAGAGGCCGCTGGCGCCAGGCAGGACGCCTTGGCTTGCAGCGTCCACGGGGAGGTGCCGGAGGCTTCCGCCGTCCGAATCACATGGCCTCTGTCCTGACGCCCTGGCGGTCACGGGCTCTGGCGCAGCCACACGCATTGCGCTGGCAGCAAAGCACTTGCAGCAGGAAGGCGGCCAGCCAGGTTCAGGAAGCCATTTCCACCTTCCATTGGTTTTGTTCTTAGGCTCAAAAAAATAGTCTTTCCCAGAAGCCCCATCAGCAGCTGGCCCCGTTCTTGCTGGTCACAGTTGGGGTCTCAAGCCCTGTTCTGCAGCCACCGTGACATTGCCCTGACCTCGGGACCCCATCCCTCCACCACACCCAAACCAGCCGCTCCTGGCAGTGCCAAAAGGGCAGCGAGGGATGGCTGCGGGCAGAGGGCACGGAGGACAGGAGATGCGCGTGCTCAGGCAGGGGCACTGCGTGGCATTTTGAGAATCACCAGAAAAGAAAGAGGCGATTCTTGCGGGAGCGGGTTGAAAGCTGAGCGGCTCCACCTGTGAGGGCAGCAGCTGAGGCAGCGGCAGGTGGCCTGAGAGTGCCCCTCCCCCTCACCCCACCCCCCCACAGCCCACCTGCAGGAGCCTGCCAGGACCTGCTGCCTCCAGGGCACATTCCCTTGGTGGAGAAGGTGAAATGTCCCCTGACTAGATACACACCCTGAGGTGGTACTGGCCTCCAGGCTCCTCTTTGGCAGGGCCAGGCTGATCGGATGCTGAACACACTTCGCTAGTCATCGAGAAGTCATCGTGATTTCGCCCGACAGCTTAAGGCCGGCTCCGGCGGGGCGGGTGTCTATGCCTTGCCCGCGACTGGGCGCCTTCTTGGGGTGTGGGTGCAGACCACAGCCTAACGCGCCCGCTGTGTCTGCGACTGCAGCGGAACAGCTGCAGCCTTCTAAAAATTAATTGGTTTCTGGATCATTTGCATTTTTTATAGTTTGCCAACAAAAGATAGGGAGAGGGGAGGGAATTTATTAATGTTTGAAGAAATTCTCCAAAAGGGGAAGAAGCAAGCGTCTTGGTGAGACCCAGAGGCAGCGTCTCTGGAGCCCGGCTGCTTTCCAGACGCCTCTTGCAGCCTAGGCCGAGAGGGGAGAATTGATAGGAGCTCGGAAAGCAGACAGCTGCGGGGGGGCCTGGAGCCGCCTGGGGATTCCATTATTTTCTTTGAGGTCTGCAAGATGCTCTGGTAACGGCCATTTTCAGAAAACAACCAAGGCAATTTCAGGATTTGCTGTCACAATAGGCGCACTAAAAATAAAGTCAGCATAAATAGATTAAGAAATTGACAGAATAACAAGGCATAAAGAATTAGAATGAGCGCTCCCGCTCCACATGACAAGGCAGTGGCGTTCGGGGAGCCGGGAGCGGGGAGCGGGGAGCGGGGAGCGGGGAGGGCCCCGGGGAGGGCCCCCCCGGAGCTGCTGACTCGGTGGTTTCCGTGGCTCCTGGCGGTCGGGAGCTCATTTTCGGGGGCAGTCCGCTCTAATTGAATTCCGGATCCACGCAGCCGAGGCTCCACCCTGAGCGCGAAGCTACCTTCGTCTCTGGGGCTGGTACCTGAACAGACAGACTGAGAGAAATTCCGTCCCTGACCCCTGGTCTCAGACATGAATTTTGGAGAAAGAGAAAGATGCAGCGCAGAAGGGGGAGATTGGGCGGGGGCTGTTTTTATTTCAGCCATGACATTTGAGGAAATGAGTGCCTGGATTGCTGGCAAGAGAGGAAAGGAAAAGGAATTGTGTGCTGGAAATACACCGTGTCTTCAAAGATCAGCCCATGGAACTTGGGGGGATGGAGCCTTCCGATGGAGGGGTTCCCAAGAAGTCTTAACCAACTGGTTAATCATGTTGCTGCGTGGGGCCTCCCAACCCCATCTTTTCTTCCTGTACCCAAGCTGGATGCCTGGGAGATGCAGGCCGGGAGATTGAGGGGCCCCCAAATTCATCATTGTCTCACTCTTCACCGAGTCTGGTGCTAAATGAGACCAGAGCAACAGACAGTATTTTTATAGAGCATCGTGTGGAATTTTCTGGAACATCATTTCCCAGCCCAGTTCCCTGATGCTAATAGGTATTAGTTTTTTGTCGTTTTTTTTTTTTTTTTTTTTTTTTTTTTTATATTNTTTTTTTTTTTTTTTTTTTTTTTTTTTTTAATATTCTTGGCTTAGGGAAGTTTGGCAAATTTGCATCAGGACTTTGTGGCCTTTTATTTTTTATTTTATTTATTTTTTTAGATTTATTTGTTTATGCATTCAAGAGCTGGGGTACAGGTCAGAGTCCTGGGAGGTGAGACAGAGTGGGGAGCAGAACAGGCAGACTGACTGAAACACACTGCTGAGGGGAGCAGCGGGCAAGGCAGGAGAGGTCTGCTGCGCCATGTGGTTCCCCTCCCCAGCCGGCGGCAGGGATCGAACTCACACTGCAGTGGCTGCGGTTTGCTTCATAGTGCTTTGCTTAACCCACTGCACCACCAGGGAGGCCCCTTTTTGGTCTTTTATATAAAAAGGAGCTTTGTGGATCTTACAGGAGTGATAAATTACATGGGTTTCTCCAGTGACTTTTTTGCATTAATATTTCCCCTTAAAAATATTTTTTTGTGGAACACCTTGGTAGGAATCTCTGGAAATGTGTTTTGTCCTGGATACTAATGATTCTGTCAATTGTGCATCCAAAGCCCGCACCTCATTTCTAAGGAGAGAAAGGCGGGAGCGTGGAGGCCCAGCCCTCTGCGTATTGCCTGGCCAAGACCAGTGTTGTTTTCTTAAGGAAACATTTGTATTATTATTATCCAGTTCAGAGCCTGTCAAACTAACTAACAGGACACCAGTGCTGAGGCCCCTCCCCCTTCCCCGCCCCTCCCCTATTCCCCTTAGGGAAGCAGGAGGGACCAGAAGCTGAGTGCCCTGGCTGGCTGGTGGGTCGCAGGCACATTCTGGCCGATATTCATTAGAGGTCACTAAAGTTAAATAAATGAAATGGGGCTCCATGGTGGAGACATTTAATCCTCTCATTAAGCATACTACTGTGCCAGGTGCTTTGCCAAGTGCAGCGCTGGTTCTGGCTTCATCTACTCCCTAAAGGCTGGGAAACCAGCAGCGTCTTCCCGTTCCTCTCTGTGGCGCAACCCCAGGCCGCTGAAGGAGAAGCACCACGATTGGCTTAGCTGTGGTTTCAGAAGGCAGATGGTATCTTCTAGTCACTCTCGAAGCTCCTCAGTCTGGAGTTAAGGGAAGGCAGGTGTTGGGTGGGAGGGAATGGGGAACTTCTGGGTCCTCCCTCCAGTTTTCGAGTCTCTTAGGCACCTGGATTACAGTCCAGGGTGGGGCGTGGGCTTTAACATTGCAGGGTTCCTGGAAAACTTGGTGTGGGGTTCCCTCCTCCAAGCTCTGGGAGATCAGTACCCCAAGCAAGCATGGTGCAAGGGGTTTCGAGGTGCGGAAGAGCGGCCAGTGCTGGCAGTGGAGGGGACCCAGCTGAGAGCGGTGCCCCTGGGGAGCAAGGGGGGGGGGCCGGCTGGGGACCATGGAGAGGAGCTTGAGGGGCTGGAGACCAGAAGCAGAGAACTTCGTACAATACTTCATCCTGAAGATCAGCTCCCTCCAGCATGGACCCACACATAGATGGTCACTGATGCGCAGTAAAGGTGCAAAGGCAGTCTGACGGGAGGAACGGTGACCTTTTCACCCACAATGCTGGAACAAGCAGGTATCATTGGGGTAACCGAAATTCCATTGAAACCTGACACCACAGACAAAAATGCCCTGGAAGTGGATCGTGAACCTTCGTGTGGAGCCGAAACTTACACAACTTCTAGAAGAGATCATAGGGGAAGTTTTTGTGACCTTGGTTAGGCAAAGGTTTTTTTTAGCATGACTTACAAGAGAAAAAAGTGATACATTGGCCTTCTGTTCTGTGAAAGATGATATTAAGACAATGAAAGTCATGCCAGAGTTTGGGAGAAAACATTTGCAAAATACCTATCTGAGAAAGAATTTCCACCCCAACATATAGCTTTTAAAACTCTCAAGCTTCAATAAAGTAAGAAAAGAAACAACACGATTAAAAACTAGACAGAAGATTTGAACAACTTGCCAAATTGTCAGGTAACGCCAAAAAAGATGCACGGATGGCAAACAATAGCTTGGATTCGGCATCGAATCTGCATAATCTTTCTTTCTTTGCTACCCTGAATCAGAAAGGAAAAAACCTGATGTAGACTCTGGGCGCTTCCACCTACAAATGGACGTTAGGAAAGTTGCCAGGTGGGGCAGGGGAACTGCAAAGTATTATTAAAACTGCTCATCCATCAGCACTTGCCAGGGGCTCTTACAGAGGCCGGTACATGCCCGGGCCCTCTGTCCCTGGTCAGCCCAGCCGGCCTTCAGGGCTCGCCTGGCACCCGGAGGGAACTGGGTGAGCTGCCCGAGGCCGCACGCCAGGGCGCAGTAGAACCCCGATAGAAGCCCAGGTCTGTCTGGGATCGGCCCGGCCTGAGCAGCCCTCCCTGCGCGCTCTCAGGCCGGGCCCCTGCACGTGCACGCAGCGTCCTGCTCCGCCGGACCCGCGCCTCCGCCCAGCCCTGTGTACTTGTCTGTCTTCCCTGATGCGTGTGTGGGTTTGCTCTGCGACTGGAGACGGGCAGGGGCCCCACCCGGTTCTGCAGCCCGGCAGCCTCCAGGCAAGAACCACAAATGCACCGTCAGCCCCTCCTCCCTCCTCCTCCAGCCGCAGGGTCTGCGACCCCCCACCCTGTTAGAAGCCTAAAAGAGGGCGAGAGACAAGCCCAGCCCCACGCCAGGAGAGAGACCCCGGACGCCTCAAGCCGCAGTGTGGGGGAAGACCACCTCGGGAAACCGCCTGAGGATCTCTCTGGTCAGCTCTGAAAAAGAGGCCACGTTCCAGAAGCTGCGCTGCTCTGAGCGAGCCGCGGCCAGGCCCTGGGGAGAATAAAGGTGGTGCACGCGGGCATTCAGCTTGACCGGAGGGGCCTCCTGGCCGCCGCAAAGCCAGCGTGTTTCTGACGCGCGGCCGCAGATGCGCTGGCCCTTCTAGAGCCTGCTGCTCCAGCTCAAGGGGGGCCTGCAGCGCACCCCCAAGTCAGGCCTCCAGGGGCAGAAGTCTCGGCCCCCCGCTCCTGCCACTCGTGACCCAGCTCCAGCAGGTCCCTGTTTTATCAGCGTCGTTTCCGTGAGATAGCGACGGTGCTCGGCCCCTTCTGTTGAGGCCACAGTCCTTTGGGGGCTGTGCCCCATAGCCACGTGGGTTTCTTCTCCCAAGTTCCGTTTCCTCCCACACCCCAGAGGTGTCCACGTGAGGGTCGTCATGTGTCACGTCCAGGCGGAGGAGTGCGGGGGTATGCGTGAGGCCCTGCAGTGTGTCCTGCCGGAGGGACCCGCCCGACCCTGAGTGGCCAGGACACTGCCCCTCGCCGTCCGCACTGCAGTGAGTGTGCTGTAAAACGAATGAGCAAACGCAGACTGTTGTGTAGCATTAGATGTGTGCAGTCTTGTTTTTTAAGACTTATTTATTTATGCACACAAGAGCTGGGGTACAGGCAAGACTCACAGGAGGTGAGAGGATTCAGCAGAGACAGAGCGGGGAGCTGAAAAGGCAGATGGAGCGAAACACACAGCTGAGGGGAGCAGTGGGGAGGCAGGAGAGGTCTGCTGTGCCACGTGGGTCCCCTCCCTGGCTGGGGACCGAACTCACGCTGCTGTGCCGCAGATGCTTTCCAGTACGGTGCTTGACCCCTTGCACCACCAGGGAGGCCCCAGATGTGTGGGGTCTTTATTAAGAAGTTTGGTGATGTTCTGGATGACTAGAAATATTCAATGAATTTAGTGATTATTGATATCAATAATTGTCTTTTTTAAAAAAGATTTATGCACACAAGAGCCGGGGTACAGGCCAGAGTCATGGGAGGTGAGAGGGTCCACCAGAGACAGAGCGGGGAGCAGAACAGGCAGGTCAACTGACACGCACTGCCGAGGGGAGCAGCGGGGAGGCAGGAGGGGTCTGCTGCGCCCTGTGGGTCCCGCCCTGGCCAGGGATCGAACTCGCGCTGCAGTGGCTGCGATGCTTCACAGTGTAACCCCTTGTGCCCCCAGGGGGCTCCGATATCAATAATCACCTTAGATATCGTAAGCTGTCTTACCGATATCAACCAGGCAGCTGTCAAATTCACATCTTTCTGCATTGTTTGGCTTAGAGTCAGTTTCCAAGAACCTGTCAACCCGCTTCAGTGAGTTCTTCCAGGGCCAGCGGGCCGGGCGGGGTGTGGGTACCTGCCGGGTGGGTACCAGAGGCCACGGGGGTCGCTAACTCCCTCCAGCCCTGAGCCTGAGGCTCTGAGGGGCAGGAAGCCTGTAGACCCCCGAGGATCTGCCCTAATGCGGGGTCCAGACCCCGCCCCGGGGTGGCCAGGAGCTGGCACAAGGGGAGCCTGCGATGCAGGAGGAGCCCCGCTGCGAGCTCCAGTGGACGGCAGAGAAGGCCCCGCTCCCGCCCCGTCCTGGCCCGCTGGTCCCCTGGCAGCCGCTGCCTGTGGCCTTCGAGGAGCTGGTTGTTTTTCATTTGTTTTTTGTGCTTTTGTTTTCACAGGAAAGAGAGATTGTCCCTGTGCAAAGCGGATGAGAA
Source organism: Galemys pyrenaicus (assembly GCA_019455555.1). Classification (NCBI taxonomy): domain Eukaryota; kingdom Metazoa; phylum Chordata; class Mammalia; order Eulipotyphla; family Talpidae; genus Galemys; species Galemys pyrenaicus. The sequence goes on from JAGFMF010011435.1 coordinate 1,688,507, forward strand.
AGGGCCGGGGAACCTTTACATTTTATTCTCTCTTCAAAATGATGCGTCGAGGGAGGAGTCTCTGTCTGCTCTTGTTAGAGAACCACGAACCTGGTGTAAAGATCATCTCCGGAGAGGCCACGGGAGGTGGGGTGTGGCGGGCCTGGACAGAGGGCACGCCCTGCGGAGCCTCTCGAGGCTGCTTTGCGAGGGGCACTGGAGCCCGACAGGGCGGCGGGCCTGCTGGGCAGGCTGGCGGAGGGCTCAGGGCAGGGCTGTCTCTGGAGGCTCTTGGGAAGCGCTTCTAGGCAGCGCTGCAGTACAGCCTAGTGGAAAGAACGGGGAAATGCCCCATGGCGCTGGGGCGGGTGCAGTTCCTGTGAAAGGTGCAGCTCCGCCTCTCCCAACCGAAAGGCCCCAGGTCACGGTCAGTAGCATCACCAGCCACTAAATGCTTCCTGGTGAGCTGAATTCTGATTTCTAATGCATCCCGGGGGGGTGTTTATGTGCACAGACACACCCACACCTACACACGCACACAACACCACACCTACACGCACATCTGGGGAAACCTCAGAATTCAGACGCACCCTAGACCCTGCCTCCCCCGCCCCCCTGCTTAGTTCTCTGGAAAACGCCCTTGACCTCTGGGTGGAGCAGACAAGCGGGGAAGCTTTGCACTTGGGCTGGCTACATTTCCTGCAGGGCCTTGCTTTTCACAGTCAATAAGCTATTTCTGTCACTTTGGTATAGAAATTTATCATATTTTCCCCCTCAATTCAGAAGTGATTTTTTTTTTAAATGGAAGAAAATCCTTTAAGCAGTTTGGGGCTTATTCAAGCATGTAAAAGGAGTATTTTCTACCCACCGTTCAGATGCTCAGTATGTTCTCAGCCCAAATCATTGGAATTTAGAACTTTGCATTGGGCCTCTTTATGTAACATCTCACAGAGGCGCCATTTATGAGGAAAAACACGGCCGTGAAGGGCAGGGCGCGGGCGTGAGCGCTGCTGCTGGCTGCCGTCTCGGACAGAGGCGCACAAATCCCGCTTCTGTTCTGGGCTGGGGGGCTTCTGTGCGCTCTGCACTTGGCACATGGAGGCCACAGGGAGACAGACTCAGGCACCCAGATGTGGGGAGCAAGACCCTCCTGTGAAGGTGCAATCGGGGAACCCCCAGAAGAGCCTGGAGCAAACACGTGCAAAGCCCTTTAAACAAACACACCCCTCTCCCCCTCCAGGGGTCTCAGGGCCCGCCCGGCAGCTGCTGACACCTCACAGCCAGGCTTGGGGTGAGGCCAGAGGCAAGTGGGGAGGTGGCGGACCCCTCTGGGTCAGCACAGGAGCAGCCGCTTGGTGGGAACGAGTCCAGCGCCCTGGCTGACCGGGGCTTCTGATGCCCTCTCGCTGATTACTAGCTGTGTGATTTTTTTTAAGACTTTATTCATTTATGCGTACAAGAGCTGGGGTACAGGCCAGAGGCATGCGGGGGTGCTGGTGACCACCAGGGTAAGAGTGGGGAGCAGAACAGGCACATCCACTGAAATCCACTGCTGTGGAAGCCAGGGGGAGACAGGAGAGTCTGCTGCGCCCTGTGGGTCCCTCCCTGGCCAGGGATCGAACTCGCACTGCAGCAGCTGCAGAAGCCCCACAGTGCGGCGCTCAACCCCTTGCGCCACCGGGGAGGTGCTAGCTGTGTGATCTTGAGGCCACCACTTAACCCCCCTGAGCCTTCACAACCTTACCGAGGAAAGGGAGCTAACACTCCTTAGACTAGAGCTGCAGAAGGACGAGGCGATCAGCTGTTTATAAGCCCTTAGCAGGGTGATGGGCAGGCTGGTGCCGGCGCGTGGCCGTGGCGGTCACAGACGCGGTGGGCGTGGTGACGGCGGTGATGGTCACGGTGAGATGGTGCTCGGCGATGGCGACCCCAGTGGGAGTGGACGTGATTGCAGCAGTCGGCGATGGTGGACACGGTCCTGGCGGAAGCGACGTGGTGTTGGTGAGGGTGGTGGGAGGGGCTGCGGCATTAGCAGTGCCCGTTGGCCAAGGCTCCAGGACACAGAACTTGCTGGGCACAGCTGGGTGTGGAGCTTGTCACAAGGGGGACGCCACACTCTGGGGGCCCTTGCTGTGCAGGGACCTGGGCACGTCCCCAGGACCCGGTATGAGAACACTGAAGTTGGACGTGACTGGGAGTCCCCGATTTCACCTCGGAGGTGGAAGGACGCGCCACGGTGAGTGGGTGGGAGGGGTGCCCTGGCCAGACAGGTGGGAGGGAGGTGCGTGCGCTCACCTGCGGCTCAACAGGGAGCTTGTTTTATCAGCTGTGTCCAGACACGATGACGGAGCGGCCTTCCTGCTTTCTCCACCGAATGACCTTGCTGGGGTTGGGTTCAGCGCAACCGTGTTTGTCCAACAGAGGTGCACACAGCCTTGCCGGGCGTGCCAGGCGCTCCCCGCTGCCAGCTGCCAGGCCAGGCTCCGTCCTCACCAGCGAGCCCTGCAAGTCTCGCTCTGCTGGTCGCTTACCAAGTGCCTCTTTGACCATAACTGGGCGCCCACACCGGGGCCTGCAGGGGGCACCTGTGGCCACAGGGATCCCGTACCCCAGCTCCCCGTGGCTAATGTCGAAGCAAGAGATTCTGCCCGTGTGGGTTCAAGCATCGGCCGGTTTGCAGAGAAGCCCGGGTCCCCGTAGGTCAAGCAGCCGTCATTCCGGAGCCACAAGCATGTCCCGTGAGTCCGCGCGAGGGGAGGGCGCTGCCGCTGGGTGCGAGTGATCTGGGGCTTCCAGCTCTTTAAGGCAGCAAGTTTCATCTTAAACCACAACAGAAGCATCACGGTCAGAGGTGGCGCGGGGATGTCCGCTCTTCCCCGAGCCTCTCTGGAGCTGGCAGATCCGCTCCCCTTAAGCTGCGCCAGGTTGGCGGTTGGTAAGGCCCCAACTTGCACAGCACAGAAGGATGACTGGGCTGGCTGACAGCGTCCCCCTGGGGTGGCCGGAGGGCCTCCTTGAGGGACAGAGGTCAAGGAGGAGTCTGGAGCCCTCGGGGCTTTCCCAGGCTTTTATTGCTCTTTCTGCATGTTTGTAGTGAAGCCATGGATGACCCGGAGCTCGGCTTGGCCTGGGGGAGGCCCAGCGCAGGAGGCTGGCAGGCGAATCTTCACTCTCTCGGCGCTGCTTCTGCTGAGCGTCTGCTGCTGCCGGAGTCCTGTGACGCCGCCCTTACGTGCCGTGTCTCAGCCCAGGTGCGCCCACCTGCACACGCCCACGCCCACGCCAGGTGCCGCTGTGAGGCCTGCGTGCAGGCCCGCGGGGTCTGTCAAGGACGCTAGTGGCGGGAGGGCGGGAAAACCCGGTAATTTTCACTTACCCTTCACCTCCCTTCCCAGGTGGGGCCACGGGCTCAGCGCCAGGCTCGCGGAAAGAAAACCACTGCGGAAAGTCAGGACAGGCCCCTGGGGACGGGCTGGGAATAAGCCTTTGACTAGAGCGTGGCCGGAGCCCCACAAGGAGGCCCGGGGTCCGCCTCACACGCTGCTGCTCCCGCCCTGGCCTCCTGGGACCTCGGTGAATTCTGGAGGCCTGGCGGCTTTGACAGATGCTTTCACCTGGCAGGAGGCAAGGGGCCCCCAGCAGGTCAACAAGTTCAGGGTGCACAACCCCTGGTCCTTGGATGTGCCACTTGGGGAGGCCGAGACAGAGAGAGGCCCGTGGAGCCACTCTCTTTCCAGTGTTCTGCCAGACTAGAGACCTGGCATCCCAGTTGGGGCCTTCTGGCCAGAACCAGTTGATCCCAAGAAAACAGATGTGGGTGGGGCCTCCCTGATGGCGCAGCGGGTTGAGTGCTGCACTGGCAAGCATCCGTGGCACAGCAGCGCGAGTTCGATCCCTGCCGCTGGCCAGGGAGGGAACCCACATGGTGCAGCAGACCTCTCCTGTCTCCCCGCTGCTCCCCTCAGCAGTGTGCTTCAGTGGATCTGCCTGTTCTGCTTCCCACTCTGTCTCTGGTGACTCCTCTCACCTCCCACGACTCTGGCCTATACCCCAGCCCTTGTGTGCATCAATAAATAATCTTTTAAAAAAAATAGACGTGGGTGCTGGGAGCCGTGAGCATGCACGTTTCTGGGTCCAGGTTTGCGGAGGATTCGTCTCTGAGGTTCCTGTTTCTAAGTCACCCTGGTGGGCCGCAAGCTCCGGAAACCATCCTCTCGGGGTTGCAGGCCACAGGTCCAAATCCAGGTGGGCGCTGGGAGGGTGTGTCCAGGCCCGACTCCGGCTTTGGGCCGCTGCTCCTGGCTTGCGGTCACACCCTCCAGTCTCCGCCTGTCCTGACACCGCCGCTCCCTCTCGGTGTCGCCTCCCGCCTGTGTCCGATCTCCCCGAGCCTCACGGCTGGAGAGACACGCGTCTCAGATGAGGCCTCCCGGTCGGGATCCTCACGGAGTCACCTGTACAGAGGCCCTTTGCCAAGTGCCGTCTCAGTCACACGTTCTGGGATGAGGCCTCTGAGTGTCTCTTGGGGGCCACCATCTGGCACCCTTCGGGGAGTCTGGGGAGCTCCTGGCTAGGCAAGCAGGTGCCTCCTGCCTGGAGCTTCGGCGGGCCTCTCACTGAGCAGGCCCCTCATAAGCCAGAAAGTCCCCATCGCCCTCTCTGGACACAGACCCCTCCTCCACCCCGCGCCGACAGCCGTGGTCTCGAACTGGTGAACTCCGTGAACGCTGTGGCGACCTGGCTGCCCGGCTCCCTTCCTCCCAGCAATTTCACTCAGTGCCCGTCTGATCGAGGCACAGAGGGGGCGACCCCGGCCTTCCTTAAGAACCCGCAGTCTGGAGCGGCAGGCAGACAGGCCTCCCCAGCCCGGGAGAGGTGAGCCTGCAGGTGAGGCCGCCACGGCCTTGCTGGCGCCGGGCCTCCTCCTGCCGGTGCGGGCACGCGCCTGCCCCGGCCGGCCCCCCAGTCCCGTGGTGACGAAGCGCTCGGGGCCTGGCCCCGGCCATTCCTGGCAGCCCTGGGCGGCCCCAGCGTCCTGCTCCCGGCCGCCACGGCTGTCCACACAGCCATTGATTTAGGAGACAGTATCACTTGCTGCAAGTTTATGAGGCAATAAACAGCTCCCGCATATTGATGAAGACCGGGAGGTGTTGGCTCAGCACATTTTGCTGTGGGTGTTTTTTTTCACAAGGGCCACGCTTGAAAGCAAATTAAATGCAACTGTTTTCGTTTCCTCCCTGGGCCTCCCGGGCCCAGCCCTCATCCCCTTCTGTTTGACCCCTGTCCCTCTCCAGGGCGCTGGGCCCAGCGAGGGGCAGCTGAGACAGGCGCATGTCCGTCTAGTCGCCGAAAACCTGCTCACCCCATTCTCATGGGTCTTGGAGCCTCCAAGGGCCCCAGTGGGAGGGCCTGGAGCAAGCGGGGCACGAGGAGGGCCACTTGTCTGTCTTCCCTCCCCGGAGAGCAGCGGGCGCCCCGGTGACAGGCCCCAGTGACAGGCCCCCCGACACGCCCGCCTGATCCCCGCAGCTCACCGCCAAATAAAGGCCATGCTCATCGCGAGAAGCTGGGACGCTGCACGGGCCTGCTAGTCCATAAAGCTGAATCTCAGCGTGTTTATTAGCTGCAATGCCCAAGAGCCCCACCTGGTTTATGTATAAAATATTAGGAAGGTCGGAGGAGGCGCGAAGCCGGTGGGGAGCGGGCGGGAGAGATTGATTGCCAACTTTGTGCCAACCGAGCAGCTCCGTCATGCCAAACGGCGAGAACAACACTTGAAAAATGTATTAGATTATCTGGAACACAAAGCTGATTTATAGCACAGTAATCCCCATCTTGCCATCCATTTCTGTAATAGAGAGAGATTAGGGTGAGGTGGTGCTTAGTGGGGATTTTGCAGCTCGATCCCCACCTCCCGCAGCCCCCAGCCCACGGTGAATCATGCGGCAAGATCGGGAGTTAGCACTTCTAACCAGGCGTTCCATGTGGAGGGTGTTGAGTTTGGAAGCATTTCTGAGTTTGGCACAAAAGCTGGCTGGATGAGGAACTGGTTTGCAAAAAAGCTAACAGCACCCAGGGCTTAAAATCTCAAAATGAGGGAGAGGAGGCAAATCCCCAGCGGCTCCTGGGTGGGGCTGAAGGCGCAGGGTGGGTGTTTGCCCGCCCAGAAGCTCAGCTGCAGCAGGCCTTGCACGGCGGCCGCCAGTGGCGCCAGCTAGACAGCACTGTGGCCTGAGCTCATGGCCTCTGGGGCCACCTGCGTGGGGAGGGACAAGGGTGAGGACGGAACCTCGGGGAGGGCATGCGCCCGCCCTGCCACTGGCCAAGCAGACGCCCTCCAGCACTGCAGGAGCCAAGTGCCGCGCTGGGCTTGGGGCGCTGGATACGGGGCACCCCTCTGCCGTCCGCCATGGTTTGTGAGACACTGGGGACACAAAGCAGGGCGCCTGCCCGCCAGAGCCCGGCGGTCCCCGCTGGAACCGGGCACAGGACCGGACGAGCACACAGGAGCAAGTTCACAAACTGGTCGCGAACCCCGCGTCACGTCAGGGCAGGAAGGGGCGCTGGGCGCTCCCGCGGAGGGGCACAGCGGAGCTCCAGGGGGTTTCCTTCCATGCAAAGACTCCAGGGAACTGGGAGGCCTGAGGGGCGTGGCCCACCCATGGGGTGTGGTCACCAGCATGTTCTTCCTCTTTGGAAGAGCCAGTCCTTCCACCCCCAGCACCCCAGGAGGCCTCATTCCCAAGTTTAGTGTTCAAAGGAATGGCTTGGAGAGGCCTCCTCCTTTCTTCCGTCTCTTGCTTGTGTACACGGTCCGGAGCACTCCAGACCTCCTTGGCAGCGCTACAGACCAGCAAAGCTCACTGTAGGGTGGGGGCGTCTGCTCTGCACATCGACCTCATCAACAGGTGACTCTCTTGGGTCTGGAAGAGGGGATACTCTTCAGCAGGAGGTGGAAGGGTACCCCACCACCCTGCAGTACCATCAGCTGCCATAGCGGTGTGGGGGTTTGTGGTTGACCCCCACAGACAGAGCTGATAGAGCTGACAAGGGAGAGGAACAAGGTGCTCAGGCTTACAGATGACCAGCTGTCTAGAGCCATGGTCTGTGCGCCAGAGCTTGTGGTCCAGGTGCTAGGCAGAGTCACCAGAAGACGTGGGTGTTAAAACCAAGACTCAGTTGCTTGAGGGGATGACTATCATCATCACCAGTTCTATCACCACCACCCTTATTACCAGTACATCACTACCACCGCCACCACCATCATTTATCATCACCGCCACCACCATCATTTATCATCACCACCATCACCATCATCACCACCATCACCACCACCACCACCACCATCACCATCGCCACCACCACCATCACCATCACCATCGCCACCACCACCATCACCATCACCATCATCACCACCATCACCACCACCATCGCCATCACCACCACCATCACCATCACCACCACCATCGCCATCACCACCACCACCATCACCATCGCCGCCACCACCATCACCATCACCATCATCACCACCATCACCACCACCATCGCCA
>JAGFMF010011435.1:1696240-1797926 GCA_019455555.1 Galemys pyrenaicus
ATCACCACCACCATCACCATCACCACCACCACCACCACCACCATCACCATCATCATCACCATCACCATTATCACCACCACCATCACCATCACCATCATCACCACCACCATCACCACCACCATCACCACCAAAATCATTTATCATCACCACCATCACCATCATTTATCATCACCACCATCGCCATCACCACCACCATCACCATCACCACCACCACCATCACCATCACCATCACCATCACCATCACCACCACCATCGCCATCACCACCACCATCACCATCACCATCACCACCACCATCGCCATCACCACCACCATCGCCATCACCACCACCATCACCATCACCACCACCATCGCCATCACCACCACCACCACCACCACCATCACCATCATCACCACCATCACCATCATCACCACCACCACCACCACCATCGCCATCACCATCACCATTACCATCATCACCACCATCACCACCACCACCATCACCACCATCACCATCACCACCACCACCACCACCACCACCACCATCGCCATCACCACCGCCATCACCACTTATTTGTGAAGGTGCCTGAGGGTCAGGTCTTTGCTAAGGACTTTACATGTATTGGGATTAAGCTCACAGCATCCCAGTGACTGGGGACCGTTCTGACCCCACTTTGTAGCTGAGGTACTGCAGGTTACTGCGCGCACCCAGGCAGTAACCGGCAAAGCAGGATTTCACATCCATGTAGCTGACTCAAAGCCTGAGTCACCACAGACCAAACCGCCTGCCCTCCTGGGCCTGTCAGGGCTGCTGGTTCCTGCAGGCTGGTCTGGGCAGACGGAGAGGAGCAGAGTGAGGCTGTGGCTCACTGCAGATGGCAGGAGTGGAGCGGTGAGACGGCCATATCCACTGGCTCTTCGCGTCATTCATTCCCTCACCATGGCTGGGTGGAGACGGCACGAGGTGGCGAGGGCAGCCCCTCCCCGGCAGAGCTCAGCCGTGGGCCTCAGGGCCCCCTGGCCCTGCCCATGCCTGGGAGCAGCATGAAGGAGCCTGGCTGGGCGCCCTGTGCCCCCAGAGTCAGCAGGGGCAGGCCGGGGGGCAGGGCCGGGGCAGGGCTGGGGTGGGGCGGGGGGGGGTGTCTCCCTCACCTAGCAGCGCCTTTCTCCTCTTCCCAACCTGAATGTGGTCCACGTGCTTTTTAAAAACTACCCACACAACACAGAACCCCAATCCGTCTTGCTGAAGACATTTTCCCGTAGACTTAAACCCCTGTGTAATTTAAGAGCTACGTAACTCATGTGTCTGCATTTAAACCATCAAAGTGCTTTTAAAAGAGCTATTTGAAATCTGTGGCGCTTTATGAACCTTTAAAGTTCTTTCTTTGAAACGTGGGCTCACACACTGCCAAGGATAAAGATGGTGAAATACCAAAGGCTAGGGGTGGGCTTGCCGCTCCGGTCCATGACATTTCCCTTGACAAACGGAATGTCTCATCTTGAACACGGCCCCCAATTAGGACCGCGGCCAGCCCCGAGCCTGCGCACCCCTCGAGCGGGCTAGAGGGCAGCTGGCTAGAGGGCAGCCTCCCGCTGGCCGGTGCTGAGCCTCTATCACTCAGTCCGCATCCAGGGAGGATCCACCCCAGGGACCCCCTGCTGCATGCACGAGGCACCAGTGGGTGGTCGGCAGGGGGCGCTTCTACTAACACGCACAAAGTGCCCAGGGAGGCAAGCGCGAGTCTGCGGACTGGTGCTTTCCAAGTCCAAGACTAGGACTGGTTTAAAATGCGGATTCCTGGGCCATTGGCCCAGAGACACCGAAAGGCCCCAGGAACCCCAAAGCTGTCAGAGGTTCCCCCCAACACCCCCGGCACACTGTTGGTGGTGCCTGGCTCACTCAGGCGAGGGCACCCGCACCACAGATGGCCACGTGCTACCAGTGGCCTCCACGGAGCTGACCGCTCGGAGCTGGGGAGGAGTGTGCGCGCGTGTGTGCGTGCGTGTGTACATGTGCGCGCGTGTGTGTGCGTGCATGTGTTGGGGGGAGGCTCTGCCTGGGAGTGCGGGGCAGGCACTGCGGGTGCCAGCCCCAGCCGTGACCCCAGCGGAATGTGGCCTTAGCTGTGATTAGGAGCTGCTCTGGGGCCAGGCGCTGTGTCCACACCCGCGCGCTTGGGAGGAGGCGCCAAGCCCGACCCCCTGCCTGGGCCACCCATGTGTCAGGGCGCTGAACCAGCCCCCCTGCGCTCCTCGAGGGTGTGTCCCGCCTGCTCGCTCTCAGGAGGCCTGGGGCGCACCCCGCCCGCCGAGGGGCCCACCCAGGCCTGCAAGGGGCACTGGGGCTGGGGCGTGGGGAGTCCCAGCTGCTTTGAGGGCGCTGCCTCCCCAGATCCAGCACCGCCCAGATTCTCTGGCATCCTCCCCTCACCACGGGGCGCCTGCTCCGCCCTGTCCCGCTCCTGGCCCCGAAACCCCACCCCTGCCCGCAGGTACCCGCCCAAGAGGGCTTTATACGCCAGAGTCCACCTTGCCTTGCTCTTTCCCCTGTGACCCCCCCAGGGCGGCCCCTGGGGGGAGGGTGATCTGCTCCGCCTGCCTGCTGTGGCCTCAGCCCCTGCCGCCCCCCTGGGTCCTACACGCCTGGCTCCTCAGTCCCTGGCCAAATCCCGTCTTTGGACCCCCAACTCCACTCCTGGCCCGGCCCCAACCATCAGCTGCCAAGCCCCTAGAGCTGAGGGTGCTTTTAAGAAGGCTTATAAGCACACGGGGCACAGCAGCGCGAGTTCGATCCCCTGCCAGGGAGGGACCAGCAGGGCGCAGCTGACCTCTCCTGTCTCCCGCTGCTCCCTCAGCGGTGTGCTTCAGGGGATCTGCCTGTTCTGCTCCCTGCTCTGTCTCTGGTGACTCCTCTCACCCCTCGCCCCTTCCCCCCCAGCCTCTGGCCTGTACCCCAGCTCTTGTATGCAGAAATAAATCCTTTTTTTTTTTTAAGTATTATAGTGCCAAATATACCTCAGCTGAAGACAAGGAAAACAAACCTCAAGTCACCTCTCGCTCTGTGCAGACTCCAGGCGCCTCCTATATTCAATCTCACAGTAAACCTTTTCTCATTTCTGGGGAAAAAAAACAACAAACAAAAACCCAAACACAACTGTTGTATTTCAACAGTGGCTTAAGGTTTTAAATCCTGGGGCCCTGGGCTCCCTGGGGCAGTGAAGAAAGCGCAGGGCACGCGCCCAAACTCCCGGCTCTGGGCTGCCCCTGCCGCCCTGTGATGCTAAGGCCCAGCCCTGCAGACCTCGGTGAGGGAGCCGGCGCCCCCCAGCCCTGCAGACCTCGGTGAGGGAGCCGGCGCCCCCCAGCCCTGCAGACCTCGGTGAGGGAGCCGGCGCCCCCCAGCCCTGCAGACCTCGGTGAGGGTGAGGGAGCCGGCGCCCCCCAGCCCGAGGCCCTCCTGAGGCCCAGGCAAGCTGGGAAGCGCTCCTCCTCCTGGAGCCTGGGCCACAGAGCCCCTCTGAAGGGGTGGGGGCGGGGAGTGGGGGGAAGGGGAGGGGAAAGGTAAGGGGAGGGATGGGAAGGGGAGGGAGGGGGGTGGAAGCCCGAAGCCAGCAAGGCCGGCAGCCTCCAGGGGGCGCTGCAGCGGCAGCTGCTGTTGGAGCTGTTTGGGGGAGAGGCGCGGCCATTCATAATAATGCACTCGCAACGCACTACACTTTTCGACTTGAATTAATTTTTCTAGCTAATTCTGGCTGTTGAATGTCTTCATTTAAAATATACATATACATGTATTTTGTTCAGAGTTTTAATTAGGCCCAAAGGAATATACTTTCAAATTTGGGTACACTTCATTTGTTATATTAATGAAAAGCCACTTTAAATCAACTTTCCTGTTGATGTTTCATTATGTATGCTGTTCTCACACATCTCTAAAAGAGATTTATGTTGCAGGTAGTAACCACAAATACTGGCAGTGGACATGCTGTTAATTTAAAATGTAAAGTTTTCTTTGAGGGGCAACAAAAGTGCGAGGTGACACCCTCCTCCAGTGCAGCCAGCTCAACTGACTGCACCCCGAATTCCAAGTAGATGTCCTCAGCCACCCCCAGCTCCTCCAGCCTGTGGGGATCGCTCTTCCTCGGAGACTTACAGGGCTGCAGCGCGTTGCCATGTGGTCAGAGCCACGGGCACCATGGGGCCAAGCACTGCCGCTGTTAGGCGCCAGCACTCAGGAAGGAGAAGGAGGGGGGCTCGGGGGCCTAAGGAGCTGCCAAGGTGAGGCTGAGATGTGGGGGCTTGACCGTGGTTCATGCCATCTACACACATGTGCATGCACACGGCACTCGCACACACACCAGACACACGTGTACTCGAGAAGCACAGAGATACATGTGCGCACATGCACACACATGCACGTTCAGGACATCCACACACACACATGTGCACCCGAAGTCACACAAGACACACAAGCCATGCCCATGCACGCCTGTAGATGGGCACACTCACAGGCACTCACACACTCAGCCATGCTGATGTTGTGTCTTCCCCGGCCCCGCCACCAAAGGGTGCGTGGCCACCACGGTGCTGCCGCCCTTGCCTTGCTCGTGGCTGTGCTCCCGGCACGGTGCTCAGTGCTGGAACACATCAGCCGCGTGCCCTGCCACGACCCACGTCACCCGGCCGTGACGAGCATGGCATTGCTCCTATCCCCATGTGGCCCGGGAGGGAACGAGACTGGTGTGGCCAGTGGGTCATGGGGTTAAGGTTGGAGGCCAGGCCTGGCCGTGGCCCCAGGTCCCAGTGAGGGCGGACATCTGGTCCTGCTGTTGTGGGGACATAGTCACCTAAGGCGTGCTTTGCGTTGAAGTAGAAGCCGTGTGTCCAGCCCTGGCTCGTGGAGAAGGGAGGACAGCGCTTGCGACGCTCTGCAGCGACACCTCACTGTCCGGCATCCAGGCCCACGGTGGACAGCGGTCTTCGAGCTGTGTGTCAAATCTCTCTGGGCTCAGAGGACGTAGCCACATACGTGGGAGCACGAAGAGAAGCAAGATGGCCTTCCTGATGCTGGCGTCCCCCGCGCGTGACCTGGCTCTGCCTCCTTCTCAGCTCTCAGGTGAAAGATGACCATGGGGATGGTCACAGTACCCGGAGCCTCGGTGGGCCCTCCACGCCCTGTGAGCCCCTTCCACACAGTATCCAGGCGCCCTGCTGACCTGCTGCTCGGAAGGATGTTTTACAAGGTGACTCGCCAGGGTGGGGGAAGCATCCTAGTTCCCATTTCAGCATCTTATGTGGAAAATGGAGACTTTAGACAATACTCTGCATATCAATTTTTAAAAGAACTTTGACATTTTCTATGGCTGGATGGTGTCGGCACCATGTGCACACAAATGGCCTCGTTGTCGAAGTTGACCTCAATAGGCAGGTTAGTGGCTGACGGAGGGTTTGCAGAATACCTGGAACTCAAGGTGGCTTGAGTAGCGAAAGTCATAATGACTGCGATTTGTGGAGTGCCTACTAGGTCATCTTGTGAGCAGCTCAAGTAGTTCTCACCTGCTGAGGCCCCTCTGTCCAGTCACGCCAGCCATTTTGACGGGGACCTCGGGGCTCCTACCTCAGGGCCTTTGCACGTGCTCCCCTGCCAGCCGGAAGGTCTTCCCTGGGCCTTGTGTATGGAGGCCCGTTCCTGTCCTCTAGGGCTCTGGAGCCTGTGCCTCGCCTTCTAGGTGGCCCCTGCACTGTCACAAGCACAGGGCTTTCCTTCCCAGTCTCCACTAGAAACCTGAAATGATGTTAGGTCTGTATTTACTTACTTGTTTTCTGTTTTTGCTTCTTAGGCTTGTCAAATAAAATACAAGATGCCCAATTAAATCTGAATTTCAGTTAAGCAACAATATTGATACTTACACCCCCACCCCCAAATCTGTTGTTTAACTGAAATTCAAGTTTAACGGGACATCTTGTATATTTATTTACTAGATGCGATGCTAGTCCCAGGAGCCCAAAAGCCTGGTGGATCTTGACAAAATGGTCAAGTTCTTTGTAAGAAATCCATTCCTTGCACGGAGCCAGGCTTGGCAGGCCAGCTCTCTAGAGCCAGTAAGGCCCTGGCGTGACCTCGGGGACAGTCATGAGGCTCCACACAGAGCCTCCTGGCGCAAGCGACGTGTTGGCAGCAGAGGTGACTTAGTGGTTGCGCCGAGTGGGGTCGGTTGGGAGGGGCAAAGCCCACTGGACTGTTGCTCACACCAGTGTACATCGCGCTCTCTCCGTGGGTATGGAGCAGCAGGACTGTGTGAAGGGCTTTCCTCGTTCTGAATATCCTGTTCTTATCCAAAATGGAGCTCCTGCATGTCACAAAATCCGTCTCGAGAGCTAAGTCATGTGTGCATAGAGCACAGTTTCCTCAGCCGGTAATGAGGAGAGGTCGGCCTCATCATGCCGATTCCTGATGTGCAAGGAGAGAGCACAGCCCGTCCTGGGGGGGCCGGGCTCCCTCAGACCTGAGAGCCCAGGTAATAGACACAACTTGGTTATTCGAGTGTGAAACGCAACCAGTCAGACATTTGAAATTCAGGTTTTCCTGGCACCTTGCTAATAGGTTTGGAGACCTGGGCCAGCCGCGGAGAAGGGGAGAGTCCCAGGGGATGAGGGTCATCTGGTCCAGGAGATCCATTTTGAGGATAGAGAGACTGAGGTCAGAAACATACTGAGGGGGAAAGGAGAAAAAAGGGATCGATGCATTTTTTAAGTGAAAATCACGCAGAGTCAATTTCTATAAAAGAGTAATATTCGCATGAAGATCAATACTAACTTTTCTGTCAAAAAATCGACAGAAGATACAAATTGGAATGGACGAGTTAAAAACATGTAAGGATGTTCAGTCTTGCTGCCAGAGAAATGAAAACAAAACAAGAAAAGGTCTACAGAATTTGGGGCAAGGAAAGATGCTCGTGCCGGTGGCTCTCACAGGACTAAAAGCTTCTGTCTCCTTCCATTAGTTTCTCAGGGCTGGAATCTCCCCCGAGTGCACAGGGCCAGGGGTGCTGTGTCCAAATAACTTTAAAGACCCCTCTTGATACACTGTTTTTACAGGAATTTATCTTAGGAACCAACCTATCCTAATGAATTAACTCCAGATAGTCACAAAGATTTATGTTCCAGAATATTCATCACAGAATTTTTTATGATGGTGAAAATTTGGAAAAGACATAAACGTCCAACAAGAGGGGATTGGTGAAATAAATGGAGCCCTTGGTAGCCACTAAGATTCAAATTTTAGAAAAATTAATGACACGAAAAGCCTCGTGATATAATAAATTTAAAAATTTGCTTATAAAATTGAACACTTCATTAAAGTGGATATTTCCAGGTGCCAGAATTGTTAGTAATTTTAATTTTTATCTCTATGCTCCCACACTTTTCAACATTTCTACAATGGACACATCGTCAACCTCACTGTGAGAAGGGAGGTGGTGGAAGGGAAGGTACTGGGAGCGAAAGAGAAATCCTCGTGGGATGATGAGCGAACTGCCCCCTTGCTGGTGGACTTGGGTCCGGCCTTGGTCAAGGCTGTCCTTCATGCTTCTGAGCCCCACGGTGCCTGGCGCTCACACGTGGCCTGGGGCCCGAGGACAGTGTCCTGTGCGTGTCCAGCAACCTAAGGAGGAGACGGCCGAGGGACGTCAAGGGCAGCTTGCGGGAGCAATCGCACTGGTTGGAGCAATAAGCAGGCAGCTGAATGGGCCTTGCACAGCGCTGGTTTGCCAGGTCTCTGCCTCGTTTGCAGACGTTTCACTCCTGTGACTCTCTGCGGTTCGTCTCCCCGTCCTGACTCCACGCTCCCCACCTTCCAGGCAGGGAGTGAGTGGGAACTGCTCCGTGGTGTCCGTGGCTGTGTAGACGCCCCTCCTGTCCTGATAGGGTGGGGCCCGTTCCACCGTCCAAATGAGCAGGAACTGGACTCCTTCAGATCTGGACGTGGAGGAAGTGGGGAAAGGGGGCTGCCGAGGAGAAGATGGGGGACCCCTTTGATGGCGTCCGTCACCCTGGATGTGAGCAGACAGCCCAGACAGGGGACCCGGCCACCTGCTCCGAGCGGTCACAGCGACAGCCACGTCGCAGGCGGCACAGCCAGGGGACAAAGGCCGCGGGAGGCGTCGGCACGACCGGGCGCCCCAGGAGCTGAGACCTGCACGCTCCGCGGGCCTGGGCCTCCGTGCTGAGCCAGGAGAGGGTGCCGTTCCCCGAGCGACTCCAAAGCAACACGCCCCTGGGGGCAAGTGACCAGCTGAGTGGGCTGGTCTGAAGCGGCCTCGGAGGCCGAAAGCTGACCTCGAGCCGGAGGCAGCCTGGTGGGGGCCCGCAGGGAGGGCTGAGGAACAAAGTCCGAGCCCAAGTCAAGGGAGTGGCCGCCACTGCAGCCTCCGGGTGTCTCTCCTCTCGGGGCTCCTCCCGAGTCTCCGTGGCTTCTCCTCCCCGAGCATCGCGGGGTCTGCAGCCCTTCTGAGGTGGGAGGTCTCCGAGCCACCTGCCTGCGAGGGAAAGGGCACCCGGCGCTCAGTTCTGTCCCCCCCACCCCAGTTCCAAGGCAGCGGCACAATCACCGGGCGGGGACACGGAGCCCCCTTTTGTGGAGACCCGTTCCGAAGGGCGCACCTGAGGTGCCCGCAGCCGCTCCGGGCAGAGGCTGGCGCTTCCATCCGGGTGCCCTTGACCGCGGCCCTGGGGTGGAGGAGACCACCGCGCAAAGAGCTCGAGAGGGAAACCCGGCGCGCTGAGTCTGAGGAGCTGCTCCGCTGCTAATGTCCCCTCCGCCGGGATCTCCAGAGCGGAGCGAAGCGAGCCTGTGTGCCTTCTGCGTCCTGGGCGCACACCGTGGGCGTGGCGTGGCGCAGAGATGCCCCTCTGGGTGCCCAGCGGCCCCAGGTCTGCAGTGAGCCGAACCCCACTTCCGCCCGCCGGGGGCGCTCTGGGGAACTCCCCCGCAGTGGTGAGGCTCCGTAGGGGCGGGGGCGGGCAGGCCGCGGTGGACCCGCGCACGGGCCAGCGCAGCGCAGGCCGCAGCCGCCAGGCGCAGGTGGGCGGGCGGAGGAGCAGGCGGCCCGGGAGGGAGCCGCAGCTCCGGACACCGTCCGCTTCCGGCCGGCGTCCTCCTGGAGCCATCTAAGGGCTCGCCTCCCTCAAAGCGCGGCAGCGGGCCCTGGACGGCCCTCTGGAAGCCAGGTAGTCCCGGAAGGAGCCTGCGGGGCGGGTGCGGCCGCGCGAAGGGCGGGACAGCGGGGGCAGCTGGCTGGCCGATGCCACATGTCCCCGGCGCCAGGGCCTCCGAGTCTCCTCTGCGCTCGCCTGTCCTCGCCTCTAAACCAGGCTCCTCTTTGCTCCGAGTCCCTGTTCTGGAAAGAGAGGGAAGCAGGAAGCTGACACGTTCACCCGGAGAGCCAGCGTGGCGCTTCCTCCCGCTCCTGGCTCTAATGACAGGGCCGCCTCAGTCTGGGGAGCACTGGTTTTGGTCCCCTGCTGGGGAAGCCCGGAGAGGAAAGCAGGGATGAAAGTCCCTATAATGTCTATAATTAGGGCCCAGAGGCCCCAAGGGCCAGTGAGGCTCCCTGGACTTGGAACAACCAAGGCCCTGACTGGCCAGGCCTGAGGGAGTTTTCCGGGCTGCAGGCCCAGAGGCCACAGCCCACGATTCCTGGGGTCCGGCTCCCCTGCAGCTCCTCCCACGCCGAGCCACAGCCCGAGCCCCGGGGAGGCTGGCAGTGAGGGGTGCCCCGTCCCTCGCCGGCTGAGCCTGTGGTCCTTCTTCTTCCCCCTCAGCCCCTCACCATCCTCACCTCAGCCCTGCTCTTCCTCAGCCTCCTTCACCTCGCCTGTCTGCTCTTCCGCGGGCATTTCTGGAAAGTTCTATGCTTTGTCAGCCTTCTGGGAGGGCACATGGGCCTCTGCAGACCTCAGGGCCTCACTTAGTTCTCTCCAAGCTGGACAGCGAGACTGAGGGGCGATGAGCTTGCTGGGTGGGCGGCTGGGGGTGGACCGAGGAGATGCCGGCACGGCTGCCAGGGATCCAGTGACGCCTCACCCGGCTGGACGGGCCACCGTGTCTCCTTGTTTGTCAGAAACGACCTCCCGTCCTTGCAAGGCTGCCCTGTCTGCCCCTCGTGCTGCCCCTGAGGCGTCAGGGTCTTCCCGTTTCCCAGGGTGACCCCGTCGCCCATGGTCTCTCGCTCACCTCGGGCCCTGACCCCTGTGCGGGCGCCCCGGGCCCCGTGCCCACCCCTCCGGCAGCTCACACCGGCCCTCAGTGCCGCGGGCACCTGTTAGCCAGAGGAGCCGCCCACACCAGCAGCAGAGAGCAATCCTCGGCCAGCTTGGCTTGTGCAACGAGCCCCTCCCTGCCGCCACCCGAACCACGGAGCCGTGAGGCAGAGCAGGCCCAGCAGGGGCGCGGGAGCCAGCCAGGCCACAGGCTTTGCCCTCCCCAGGCAGGAGCTGCTCACCTCCGGGGCTGCGTGGGCCTCTGTCCTGGAGCAGGGGGATGGCAGCGCTCAGATGCCACCAAGGGGACGGCTGCTTGCTTCTCCCCAACGGCAAAGCCGCTGCTCAGACGACCAGCCGACGGGAGCACACGAAGACCAGCCGGTGCTTCCCTGGCCTCTCGGCTCCCTGGAGAAGCTTCTCCCCGCGCGGTGCCCTTGCGCCCAGCGTCCACATACAGCTGTGCGGGGTGGGGCTGGTGCGGGGGCTTGGGGGTCACCAGGAGCCACGGTGGCTGCTGCTGTCCCCTTGAGGAGGTGGGAGGCCCAGGCCTTGGGGGGCCCCTGCCGCCCCTCAGCGGGTCAGAGGCTCCATCCCCCCAAGGACCCTCAGGACGGGGACAGCTGCAGCAGCGTGAATCGCACCTGAGAGACCTGCGGCAAGTCTCAGGAACGACAAATCTCTATGACCCCAAAGGCTGTGAGAACGCGGCACACGGGCACACACGTGCACGCACACACACGTACACGCACACACGTGTGCACACACGACGAAGGCAGGAGCTGTGCGAAGTGTCGTCAGCGAGCTGGAAGCTTTGCCCCCTCGTGGCGCTGCCTGTGCACACGGCCGGCCACATGGGCTGCAGGGGCACCCCGGGACCCTGAGCCAGGCGCGGGGCTGCACGTGAGCGCAGCTTCCTATGGGAAGGATTTTGTGACTCAGAGCGAGAGTTGCTGGAAGGTTCTTCTGGCTGAGTGGGGCCTGTTTGGTTGTTCAGAAACAGGGCAAGTGGGTTTGGTTCTGGAGAGGGTGGCCCCCTCTCTCACACAGACTCACACACAGACTCGCCGGACACCCACACAGCACAGACACACAGCACAGACTCGCACGCACCAGACAGGTGCACACACACCACAAACACACAACTCCCCAGACACACAAACATGTGAACGCACACATACACAAACACACAGACTCATGCACGCACCACACAAACATGAGACGCACACATGCACCAGACAGGTGCACACATCTGCACACACACGTACTCCAGAGACGCGCACACATACACACACACTACGTAGATGCAAAGACCACACGCACACATCGTCACCCAGCACACAAACGCACCACACACAAACACGAGAGACGCACCGACACAGACGCACGTGTACCAGGCAGGCGCCCACCCCGCCGCTCAGCCTCTTCCACGCACTCCCGTCTTAACTTCCAGGGAAACTCCTCACCCCACCACAGAGCGGCAAGAGCCGGCTGAAGTTGCTGTCAGAAGCCAACCCCACAATGGCCTCAAGGATTCCCGGCCCCACTGCGCCCCAGCAGCTGGCAGGGACCTCAGTCCTCGCTTTAGGACCCCAGGCCACACACAGCTGGAACAGGAAGTGTCAAGTTTCCTCTCTGTTCCTTTGCTGGAGATGAAATACTTCAGTATGCTCTCAAAGCCAATAGACTATGGGGGAAAAAAATTGGACACATAAGGATTCAGAAAACTAAAATAAGGTGCTTCTGTGCACATGTTTTCCTGTAAAATCTCCCTCCTCCAAGAAAACTTCATATTCTCAAGGATGCCTGAGCGGAAGCCGCATCTAGGAGAACCGTGGGAAGCTTGATGCATCCGTGCTTAGAGGGAACGTTAGCCACTCTCTGCTTCTTGAGCTACCGAAGCGTGGGCGGCGTCCTGGCTGTTGTAACACGTGAGACAGTACTTCAAGGACCCCACTGGCACTCAGAAGAAGGTCTAAAAGGTGAAGACGATGAGTGACGAGGAAGGTGAGGAGAAGCCCGAACACATGTGGCTCTTGAGAAGATCCGGGCAGTCGGGATTCCAGAAGGCAAAGGAAGGCACAGCAGAGGAGAAGTACTAGAGCGAGCACATCTGGAAATTGAACATCTTCCTCCCCGACAACAAAGCAGCAGAAGTGAAGACCCCTCCGGGCAGAAGGAGGAGGTTAGGGATGAAGCGATGTTGGAGGAAGCCAGAGGCCGCAAGAGCCATAAGCAAAGTCAAGGACAGAAAGAGGTGCTATGCCGAGATCCCTGCGAGACCTGCGAAGAAGTCACGCTAACAGGAGCTGCACACGCTCTGGGATCGAGGCGTGCACTCTCAGCCTGGAAGAAGATAAGAAGGAAACAGCAAAGTGGTTAGACAATAGTCGTGGCTAGTTGCATGCGGGCGGGCTTGGCACACAGTTATGCACCCTTGAACTTCTGGCTGTGCTTTTTAGCAAGTAGCACATGCTTGTTAATTGTTCTCGTGCTCAACAAAAGTCACGGAGAAGCTGGAGGGTTGCTGTTGCCTAGAGAGCAGAAGCCCTCCGTCCCCATACTGCCAGCCTGTCTGCTGGACTCTGCGTCACCGAGCACAGCCCAGCGTCAGCACTTTCACTCCAGAGATTACACCAACAAGCACTTTCCTGGGAGACTTGGGAGGGACCAGAACCCTGCTTGGTGGGGCCTCATCAACAGTCACGACGGGGCATCAGGGCTGAAGATCTGAGGAGAAAGCTGGTAACTTGGATGCGTTGTAGAGAATTAAACACAAATGAAGATGCATAGTCCAATGAAGTAGGAAAACAAAGAACAAAGGAGACTGCGGTGGGGACGGAGAAACAAAACCGCCTCTCACTGGTGACAGAACAGGAGGTGGAGACACCGCTCCAGCAAAGGTGGCCCAGGAAAAGAGGTGGTTCGGGCCTCACGGGGCGGCCGGGCCGGCTGAGGAGAGTAGCCGGGAAGGGGCTGCGGGTGACCCAGAGCAGATCCAGACACAGGAGCCCCCTGTGGGAGGGCCCTTGTTTGGTGGGGACGCCCGTCAGCCCCATCTGGGGTCCTGGGCAGCTTCAGGAAGGCACAAGTCGGCGCTGCCCCTTCGCGTGAGCACTGGGGGCCAGCCCCGGGCCCTCGGCCTGAGCCAGTGGCCCATCCTCTCTGGCGCGGGAGGAGAGCAGGGGCGCTTACCTGGGATGTGCTGGCTGCTTGGGCTGGAGGCCCCGGGGGCCGGGAGCAGAAACTTTGAGAGAGATGCAGGGTCACTGAAGGACATGGTGGCCAGAGGGGACGGCAAGTCCCCGCCCCGCTCACCTGGGGCTCTGGCCACTTGGGCGCTGGCGGTGAAGAACCTGCCTGAACACCGGGTCGAGGGGCTGGGAGGGTCTCAAAAAGGTGCGTGTGGGGCCACCTGCTGACCGTGGCGAGGTGACCCCACCGGTGGCACCCTCACGAGCGGAGAGGAGAGCCACGCTGCTCTTGCCTGCGCCACATGCCCCGGGGGGCCCAGGGCCCCCTCTCAGAGCCCAGCCAGGCCCCGGTCCCGTCCACAGCGCGGGGTCACCCCTGAAGCAGCCGGATGCTCCCAGAAAAGGACTGCGGGTGAAAACGCCGAATACTGGCAAATGCGTTCTTGAGCCGAGCGCTGAACAGGGCCCCGGCTGACGTGCCTGCGCTCCGGAGCCGCAGGAGCTGGGAACCCCAGCAGGGACTCGCCACGCTGCTTCTGGGGCGCCTCGTAAAGGACTCCCTTGAGGATGGGGGTTCCCAGCATGGCCTGGGCAGGGGGGTGCGCTTTCCTTGGCTGCTCCTTGACCCCAAAGCTGCTCTCCCCGCGGCTCCCGAGCGGACACGGGGCGCCTGTCGTCCCTGGAGCGTCTCTGCCTGGGGCGCTCGCCGCATGGCCCCCCGGGCATCCCTCCACCCCAGCGCCCGTCTGTCTGCGGCTCGTTCTCCTCTCTTTTGTGCGCTGCCCAGATTCGAGCCTGGGCCTCTCCATCTCTCCATGCCCGGACGCCCCAACCCTCCACTGTGGCCTAGACTCGGCGCTGAATCCCGGACCCCTGTGCAGGGTCCGCTCGCGAGCGCCCTCAGGTGGTTCAGAAGCGCCACGCAGGCCCTGCGCCCGCAGTGACCCTGACCACCGAGTCCAGGGGCTGGGCGCTCTGGGGGCCCCTGGCAAGGGCTGTCAGAGGAGCCTGGTGTCGGCGGGGCTGGCCCCTCGGGAGGCTCCCGGGGAGAAGCTGACCCCCGCCGTTTGGATTCCAGCGGTGCCTGCTTGCCGGTGCCCTTCTTCCAGACTCCAGGCCAGTGGCAGGGCGCCTCTGGGAACACCTGCCACCCCACCCACGCTAGATTCTACCCCAACACCCCTTGCTGGATGGGCCCCATCTTCTTAAGCTGCTCATGCTTCTCTAGGGGAGCACTCCCTGGCCCCCCTCCCCTCCTCGCTCCTTGCTGGGCAGTGCGACCCCTCGGGGGCAACCTCAGCTTCAGAGCTGCTCCTCGGCTCTCGCAGACCCCTCCCTCGGGCCCTTCAGACCCCGCAACGGAGCAGTGCTGCATTTCTTGGCGGTCCCGCAATCCCATCTTTCTCTCCCACATGTACGTCCTCATCTTGGGAAAAGGGCCCCAGTAAAAGCCCCCTCTCTTAGCCCTGTTCCCACTCAGCCTTCACCAGCCTTCCCAGCTTGCCTCCCAGCCTGGCTGGGCGCCTCTCCCCTCTTTGTTCTCTGCGGTCTCTGCACCGTGAGCCCCACCGGACGGCTGTTGCCGGCCAACTCAGTGGCACTGAGGGAAGCTCTATTGCCGCCACCCCGCCCCGCCCCCCGCCCCCCAGGTACAGGCCTGTGGAGTTGCCACCTGGAGGGAGGAGCGCCCAGGAGCAGAGGAGGGAAGCAGTCTGCAGCCCAGGTGGCAGGATCCCTGAGAAGATGGGACCTGAGAA
Source organism: Galemys pyrenaicus (assembly GCA_019455555.1). NCBI lineage: Eukaryota > Metazoa > Chordata > Mammalia > Eulipotyphla > Talpidae > Galemys > Galemys pyrenaicus. Next base: position 1,711,426 of record JAGFMF010011435.1, read on the forward strand.
AGCTTCCGTCTTGGGGTCCCTCTTCCAGCTTCTGAGAGAATCCGAAACAACAGATTTCTCACCTCCACGTCTGTAAAGGAAGCCCAGAGGCGGCTTTGAGGGCGGGGCCTCCAAAGACTCGCCCAGTCCCCATGCAGGCCCCTGCACATCTCGCTTCAGACAGATCCTAGTGGGCGGGAGGCCGGTTGCTGCAGGACATGACTGCTGAGTACTCTGTCTGGGCTCCCAAACTAATATCAAATTTAATTTTAGAAAGCAAGGCCCACCAGGATGAAATGCCATTAATGAGCAGAACCCGAGTTCTCCTTCCTGCGGCGCTCCGTGCTCCCAGCACCGTGGCAGACATTAAATGCTCAACGTGGGGAGAGGGGATTGCCCAGAAAGAGCTGGCTGCGAGCGCCTTCCCTCTCCGCTCCCCTTTGGGGCCGAAACTCATCTCTGTGAATCACGATGGCTCCGAGCCACCAGGAGTCTTCTCCCTTCAGATATCCTGGCCAAGAAAAGGCGTGGCCATATGTTCGCACCATTTGATGAAAACCACGCTGAGCCAACAAAACAAGCATGACTCTCATGGGCAGTTTTGATCATGCTGAATGTGGGTTCGTCTTCAGGAGGAAGTCACCTCCCAACCCACGGGAGCGAGTGACCGCTCCTGCCGGACCCGCCTCTTAAAGCTGGGGCCACGCAAGCAGTTGGCGCCCTCTCATGTATCCCTTGTCACTCTTTATTCCTCAGGGGCCGAGTCACGATGGGTGGCTGAAAAGTGAAAGAGGAGAGAAAATACTCTGAGGTTAAACCCCCAGACGCAGAGGCCACGAGGCCAGTGTCGTTGAGGCTTCCAGGGAAGTCCTCCAGGGCCCGACGCGTGTCTCTTCCTCTGGCCAGTCCCTAATGGCTCTGAATTCAGTGTCCAGAGCTAGCTGGACTTCGGTTCGTACTGACAGCAGGATTCTATTTTCTCAGAAAGCATCTTCTGTGAAAGTCCGTGTACTTTGGGAAGAAGTTTAAATCCCAGTACAGGTTTGCGTCTGAAGATTTGGTCGGGCAGTCAGTGCCTTGAGAGCTCAGCCCCGGGGTCACCATCTCATCTCGTCGGGGTAGAGCGTCCAGTAGGATGAGCTGCCCACGGTTCACACGTCCCTTGGGTGTGAGGATGAGGACGGCCGAAGCAGGCCCTGCAAGCCCAGCGCTTACCCCGGGTGAGGGCAGGCATGTGTGATAATGACATTTGCATTTTGAATAGAGATTAGGATTTAGAGCTCAGGATTTAGAGATGATCCAGGAAGGCAAGACTCTAGGAAGAACTTGCAGTGCCAGGCAAAGTATTGCGAGACTTCAGGCCCAAACTGTGCTCCTGTTAATAGAGACGCAGATGTAAATAAAGTGAGTCTCTGCGAGCTGGTGAAATTATGTCTGAAAGGTGAGATTATTACAGATCTCCTGCTCCCTCTAATCTGTGGCCGATGCTCATCCTGGCTTCTGTCTGGGAAGTCCCTGTTTCCTCTGGGTTTCCTATCAAGCTGGAAACATTCTTTAGGCAAACAAGTTCTTGGAAAGAGGTCATGATCGGGTTCCAACTCCGCATGCTGGCGTGTGTCACCAGGGTTTCCATTGTTGGAGAATGGGTGTGACAGTATTCCATGAAAACAACTAGAGCTATGAAATTCCTTCAAGTGCAAAACATACCCACATGTGAAGTTATCACCACTTGCTCCAAGCAGTGTCTAAATGCTGCCCGTTCTTACCTGAGGAGCTGCTTTTGTTGGGACAAGGATATCTTTGAGGCACTGAATCTAACTTAGGTTCCTTACTTCTGTGGGAAAATCTTCAGGTTGTAGCACAGACAGATACTGGGCCAGCTGAAAACCAAATGTGTGCCGTAGACCAAAGAACAAGCTTCATTTATTTACTTGTCCTTAAATTCACGGGGTCATGTAGAACATACTGAGTTTCATCTGTACAACCCGCAGGAACACGCCCGGCCCGGCCACGCAGGAAGGCGATGGCTCCTCCCCAGGGAAGCTCTCTGCTCGTGTATCAGCGGAACAGCCAACACACAGCATGGTCAGCCACCACCAGGTCTGAGCCCTGAAAGGCAGCACCAGCCACTCACCCCAGAAGGCAGGATGGGCCAGCTTACTGCATGGATGCATTGCAAAGATGAGCCTCCCTACCGCTGGGGGACCCTCACCCCAAGGTGACATGCAATAAAAATTATGTAGTTATCCTTGGCCAATCCTTCATGACTTCTACTAGAAAACCAAAACAACAAAGCCACCCAAGTTGTAGGTTATGAAAATGGGACCTCTTCTCTCGCAGGCCAGATTTAAAGAGATGTGAAATGCTTCAGGGCGTCACCAAAGGAGCATATTCACATCCAGGTCTGTGTAGGGTCAATGCACAGTGATGATGTAGACCACGAGGCCTTTGTCTAAGTGTCTAATTTAGCCCTCACCAGGCCTGGGAGGCAGGCAGCACGCCTACATCACAGGCAAGGAAAACGAGGCTGAATGAACGTAAGCACCTCCCTCAAGGTCACGGAGCTAGCCCCAAGGTCATCCTCAGTGAGGCCGCCTCAGTTTCAGTGAGAGGATTAATGCCCTGGGACGTGAAGGTTTACAACAGTCAGGTGTGATCCTTGGCTGAGGCAGGGACTTCCCAAAGCTCGAGCACGTTCATTGTAATTATTTATTACCAAAAAAAAAAAAAAAAAAAAAAATGAGTGTTCCAGGGTTACTGAAGTCAGGGAATGCCTGGGGTAAAGAGGCTCCTTTTCTATAAGTTTCCTCAGTCTTTAATATGAATAATAGGGTTACAGATATGTGAAGAGAATATGTAAGCTTTTGGGGGCGATCTCTCCTTTCTCTTAGCAGATAGTTTGCGGGAAGTTAGGGATAAAATGTCAAGTCCCTGAAATCAGGAAGAGAAATGAGGCTTCTCCTGTGGGGGCACATTTGATAACCTTCCGACTGCCTCAGGGTTTCACATATTTTAACCCCAAAGTGAGTTTCCTTGGCAACGTTGAGGACTCCGTGACATGGGTTCTGCTAAAGAGAATAGACAACACAGTCCACCCCACGCTGGTTTATGAGGCAGTACCCCCGGCCCCTGTGTGGCCATAAACCAAGGTCCCTTCAGCCAAAAGAAAACCCAAACCACAGGGAATCAGCGGCAGAAAAGGGGGTGACGGGGGCGGTGTGGGCACACGGCAGCATGCAGGGCTTCGGAGTGAGACGACCCGAACGAGGTCTTCTTGCAGTTCCGTCAACTGCTGAAGTCCCAAGGCTCAGCAGCTGGCCTGGCAGCACCAGGCCCGGTGGGGTGGGGTGGGGGCTGCCGTGCCGCCCTCCAGGTCAGAACGCACAGCCGTGACACCTCACGTGAGCTCAGGTCCGAGAGGATGCCTGAGAATCACATCTCGTGTGGGAGACCCAGCCCCTCACACCCGGGCACATGAAGGTGTGGCCAGCCACACCCAGTCTGGACTAAAGTGTCTTGATTTTTCAGCCCAGAGCGCTTCACGCCATGCCGGACCCTCCACAGCTACCACTCCCATATTTCCCAGTCCGCACAACCACTGAGTGCTCTCCCTGCACAAATTCCTGTCTGAAGGCCAGTGTCTGATGCCGGCCTGAGACAGGAGCTGCCGCCTGGTCTCGGGCAGGTCGTGTGGGCTCCCGGGATATGGCCTGGCAGCTCTGGTGACAACCAGAACCTTCGGCGGCGTCTTGAAAACACACTTGACTATGCATTTCTCTTCCTGGGTGAACCAGGCTGGCAGACAGCTCGGGCGGCCGGGCCTCCGCTCTCCAGAAGAGAGGACGTGGGTCGTTTGGATTGTCATTTTGACTTTCTTCTAAGTAAACAGATACAGGAATTGGTTGGCGTGGCTGGAAGGGAAATGAAAGATCACCAGGCATTTTTAAATGTGTGGACTTCAGGGCAAAGGCCATCTTTTCATAAACTACAAGCCGAGGGAGCACGCAGCTGCTCCCACCCCTGTGAAAGTGTCATCCTGTAGCGTGACTTTAAAAAATAGCTGAGCTGGAGTGTGACTAGGTCACACTCGCTACTTAGAACAGATTCTGTATCACTTGCAGCCTCCAATAAAACACCCGAGTGGCTGTTTCTGAGCAGATGCCACCCAATAATCTCTTCTGTGACATTCAAACAATTCACTCAAATACCAACATATTCAACTTTATAGCACCATTCCAAAATACTAAACTTTCTTCACACCTTTATTTTCATCTTTTTTTTTTTTTTTGGTACATATTTAAAGCATGGGCATCCTGTAAATTTTTGAAAAGCCTCATAAGGAAAAAAAGCCTCACTGATTTTCAGGACAAAACAATGCCTCAGTTTTCAGGTAAGATGGTCTCAGGCAGGCTGTGGGTTTCTTCACGGGCTCCTGCAGTCTTGACGGGGGTGTGTGTGAAGGACTAGTCTTCCTGTGTAACTAGAGGTTATGTGGGTGCATGTGGGACTGGAAACGGGGCCCAATGGCTAGCCCTAGGTATTCATGACAACTGAAAACGCAACCACCGCAGTCTTCTCTAAAGATTTTGCTTGTTTGACTGGCAAAAGAATTAGGATGTGAGAGAATGTCAGGGTTGGACACACCTTTTATTCACACTCTGTGAGAAAGGAAAGAAATGAGAGTAACATCGACTTCCCTCTTACCAATCTCCGCAGTCTTAAGCTCGGAGCACTAAAGTCTGTTCTCAGCAAGCAGATGGATTTTAAGTCGGTTTAGAAGTGGGTTTGTAAATCAACATGCATTTGGCTGCACGGTTATGTAAGAAGGACCGTTTGACTCAGTGATGTGGGAGGTGATGGATGATGAGACTGCGTGGCAGAAAAAAAGTTTTCTCGTGACACTGACGAGTCATGTTTCACACTTGGATTGGAACCGAGTGTGCTCACTTGCTGCCCGCGGGACCACCACGCAGTGCCCCCAGTGGCGGGGCCGGCGAGGGGTGCCGGGGCCTCTGCGCGTGCTGAGACAGGCAGGGTGATGTGAAGAGGTAGTCAGAAGGGGCCCACTCACAGCTTAACTCTGCAGCGGTTTCAGAGAGCTCGATTGCTACACGAGAACAGTCAGTGATCCAGGAAGAAAGACCAGAAGTGACCAGTAGTAAAAAGCTACTGGGCGCCAGGCAGGAAGGCGTATGAGACTGTTAACCTGGACTATGCACTGTGGACACCACATACAACAGAACATTCTTTTTGACATTGCACAATATAGATATCACACACGGTGGGGGAAACGAAATGCAAAATAACTTTGAGGCTCACGGAGGACACATGGACCAGACTGAACTCTGACTGAAATGAAGACGGGGTAAGTCAAGGCAGAACGTCGTGCTGCAGACCCTGGGGACCTCACGGCGGCCGCCTCCCTCCATACCAAGAGCTCCCACACTCCGGGTTTCAAGAGTGCCTGCTGTGGATGAGGACGAACTAGCTAAGGAATTCGAGAAAAGCAAATGGCTGCTCCCCCTCTAAAGCGGGTAACCCCTAAAGACCCCTGCTGACCTCAGCACTTGACATGTGGGGCGAGGGCGGTGCACAGCTGTAGCCCTCCCACTTCTGGTACGTGACTCGGCTACTGTGAAGCCACGTTAAAGAAACCAGAACAGTATTCAAGAACACCCGTCACAGTGCTTAACAAGATTTAATGTACATTTATTCTTAACATGTGGAACATATAAAGATTTTATACTGAATAAATGATATTCATTAAGCCAGAGGAAAAGGAGGAATTTACATCAAGTTTTTTTCTTTTTTTTTTTTTAAACTACATTATCTTGAAATACAAATGTGGATTCTCGTCACTGAAAAATCTTTGAAGTTGTGTTTCTTCCTTTTAGTTGTATTTTTTCTTTTTTTGTCTGTACTGGTAACCATTATCTAAATCAATCCATATGCAACCATTTCCACACCTTGATTCATGAAGCAAATTGTGATCAGCTGCTCTCCCGAAATAGAGCATGACTTTATACATACAGAAACTTGTACATTACCCTCTTTTTTTTGTGTTTTTTTTTTTGTTTTTGTTTTTGTATTTTTTCTTTTTTTTGGAGATATGGCCCTAATGAAAAAATATATAAAATAAAAATAAAAAATTATTTAAATCTACCATCACTTCGTAGTTACCACATCATGAAAAAGAAACTAAAAACTTTGTACTAAAAAAAAAAAAAAGAAAGAAAAAAGAAAAGAAAAAAATGAGGGTATGTTTAATGTACAACTTCTATATACATCACAGCCCATAGGCAGTAAAAAAAATATTTAAAAAAATGATTAAAGGAATTGTGAAGAACTGTCATGTGGAAGGTCAGAGCACAGACAGCAGACATGACGCCGTGGTGAGGAAGCGATTTCCGTTGATCGTCGCCAGGTTTGTGTTTTCGATCTTAACTTAAAAAAACATCGTTTTTGCTACTAGCCTAATGTAACCATTTTTCCCGTGGAGAAACCAGTATCATTTTATAGTTTGACTACTGACGGACATACCTCCTGGAGCCCCTATACCTACGTTTCTAGAAGTTTCTATTGCACTGAGCTTTGGGCGATGGGATACAGTTTTTGTTATCTGAAGAATAACACGCCTAGGAAATTGACACTTTTTCACCTTTTTGCCTCAGTGTGGTGAATTTTCCCATCTTAGCATCTTTTGCCACAACTTTTTTTTCTCTGAAGTCAATTCGCTTCCCAAAAAAAAGGCAATACAACATGGAAAAGAACATTAAAAAGAAAATCTGTGTAAAACAAAAAAGTGACCTTTGAATGCACTAGACAGCAACTTTGGTTAAAAAAAAAATTAAAAAAAAAAACCCAAGAAGATGTACCTATACACACAGACAGCAAATATTAATTTCATGACTGTTCGAATTAATTATTTCTTTAATTCCCAATTGGTAAATAGTGAATGGGGCAGAGGAGCAAAGATTTTCTTTTCCTTCTTCCTGCGCTGGAGAAACAAGAGAAAACGGCCAGTTGTACGGAGCCTCTAGTCTTCACCCACACGTGCTGCCTTCTCACTGGCGTCATAACCGCCCAATCTGAAACAGTACGTCACAGATGACCGACGCGACCAGAGAGTTCAGGACGGCCGAGATGGAGATGTCCAGCAAGCGGCCCTCGTGCAGCAGGAACTCGGAGCGGTTCTCGTCCACCCTGGCCATGGCCAGCAGGGCCTTGGCCGCCCTGCACATCATGTCCACGCTCGGTGGCTCTAGAGGCGGGGGCTGCACGTGCATGAGGTTATGCTGGCTCTGCTGATACTGGGCCATCGTGACCCCATCCTCCAGGAAGCTTATCAAGTTTCCTATGCTCCCCTTCTGCACCGCTATGGCCCTGGCTGCCAGCGCGTCCCCTTGGGCAAGGTTCGATAAAAGCGCCATGGACATTTCTCGGCAGACTGGGTTTTTGCGATCCCCAACGTACCTAACTAATGTAGCATAGAATTTCTCCTGACGACTAAATGGAGGCGTGGCCAAGATCAGGTCCACATTGTTGTCCTGGATGCTGAGTTTACAGAGCGTCTCCAGCACAAGTCTCTGCGGCGACAGGACAGAGTTGGGTCCCACCGTGGGAAAGGGGTCTTGCGCCTCCGCGGAGGGGCACACCATCCAGTGCAGCAAGCCATCCAGGATCGGCAGGCAGATGCTTTCCGTGTAAGCAGACAAGTCTAGCTGCCCGGAAATGTTGGCCAACGTGACCAGCGTGTTATCCCGCAAGACCTCGAGGCAGTCCCACCACCACTCGTCCTTGCTGCAGGCCACCCCTTTGTCCTCGTCTTCCTCCTTCTCGTAGGTCTGCGGGGCTCGCTTCCTCTCCGGATGCTCGTGGTGAAGAAGGATCAACTTCCCCAGGATCAGCACCAAGCCTGGATGTTTGGACATCTCGGCGTCATTGCCAGGCACAAAAGACAAGCTACGGACAATGTTGGACACGCAGATGCAGCGCTTGGCCAGGGAGTCCTGCCAGTGCGCGATGGTGCAGAGCGGCGTCTCGTCGCGGCTCCGCGGCTCGTCCTCCAGCAGCCTGAGGTTCCGGTGGCTCTTGGCTTGGTGGATGCCGAAGGGGAACTTGCTGCTCTCGGCCTGGGCGCCAGGGTGCGCGTCTTCGGGCAGGGCCCCGGGCCGGGCGCACAGGACGTCGTCGATGGTGGCGATGATGCTCTTCTCATGCTGCTCTTCCGAGTCGCCTCTCCCCTCGTGCTCTCTCTTCCTGCCCGCGGAGCTCAGGGGCGGAGGCGGGCGCCTGCGCGGGGGGATTTCCATCTTGCTCTCAAAGTGAGTCTGGATGTGCTCCGTGGTGTCGCCCCCGCCCAGCTGCCAGTGCAGGAGGCCGCTGCTGAACTCCTGCACGCGGCCCAGCCTGTCCGAGCGGTCGACGACAAACAGGTTGTTCTTCCTGACGATCTTGATGGGCAGCTTGTCGAACTTGCTGGCTTGCCGGGGCTTCTCCCGTGGGTCTGCGGGGGCGTCGGGACAGCCCAGAGCTACAGCGCTCTTCTCTTCGCTCTCCGGCTTCTCGCTGTCCTCCTCCTCGTCCTCTTCCTCCTCGTCCTCCTCCTCCTCCATACATTCAGCATCTTCCTCCTCTTTCCCAGAATCATCGGCCGAGGACTGGCTGCCATCCCGCCCCGCGGCGCTGTGGTCCAGGGCTTTCTGGCTGGGGTCTCCCACTTCATATTCCATAAGAATTCCAAAAATGTCGATCAGGCATTTTCTAAAGTACTCTACTAAAAGTTCGAGAAATCCAGACAACTGCAGAGGGGGAGAAGAACAAGAAAGGCACCATGTCATTACGGCAGGACTGGAAGGTAACAACGCTGGTGGCCAGACCATGTTTCATGACTATTTTCATCTGTTTTGATTCCTTTTTGGCTGAGCCAAGAACGATAAACTGCATTAGCTAGAAGTTGGGCCGTGAATTTTACAAGGTTAATGAAATCAGCGTTTACTGTGGTTTTCGCTTGCTGCTTAATTTCAATACTATCAACCTGAAAACTTCCTTAATTTCAAATGTCAACTTACTTGTTTTCAAATTTCAATAGCTTCTGTCCATTGAAGAAGTACTTTGCTGTCCTTCACCTTATTATTTCTAATTTAAATATATCGCACCTGTTATTAGAAGAGCGGGGATGTGGGTTTTATCGACTCGCTCATTCCAAGTGAGCCTGTTCTCTTCTCTCAGACTTGCTTGCCTGGAGTTTTACGGTTATTCTTAGGACCGTCTGGTTATTTTTGTCTCAGGTGCCATAGGTTACTCTAATTTACATTCTCTCTACATACTTGCTGATAATGTCAGCAAGCTCGTAAACACAGAAAATTAAGAACAAATCAACTTGGTTCCTAATAAATGACTTAGAATGTCGTCTTCCAGAATGCGGCGTGTCTCAGTTACAAGTCTACCTGGGAGAGAGCCACTGTGAGAACCAGTGTCGCTTCTTTTAAGCAGGTGTTTGCGTCAAGAAAACCGACACACACCCTGATCGGCAAGTGTGCGGGCTCCTGCCCGGCACCGCCACGTGTGGGCTGCGCAGAGGGCGGGAGCAGTAAGGGGGGACAATCTTCAGTGAGAAAAGTGCTGTGGACATCACACCCTCGGCACAACTACTACAGAGTGAGGGGACATCCATGCACGGACCGCGACCTCCTGCTTTCAGAGTTTCAGGTGGAGGCGTGGGAGTTTCTTCCCCCTTACAGCCTGTCTTCCCCGGGACAGGGGAAAGGGAGTCGGCGAGGCCGCTCTACTTATCAGAGAGTGACCGGTGCAGCTCACCTCGTGTAATGACAGAATGAGCCAACGCCAGTATACGCAGCCCCCGTGTGACCCTTTTGGCCTTGCACACTTGCTGTTGACTGGACGTGCCTTTCAGACTGCGATGAGGACTTAACTGAGACAAGGAGGAGGAACTGGGGTCTGACCCTGTTTCAACAGGAGTGGGGTTGTCTTCGCTTTTTTTACTGAAAGCAGAGCTGCTGACACCCAGTCAGCGGGGAGGGGCACCTTTCCCTGTGTTTGTTTTAAGTATTTCTTTAAAGATTCGCAGCTCAGCTGACTCAGGCATTTTCCCCTAAATCTCAGTCCCCCTTCGGTCCCTGAGTGATTGTGCTAGACGCTGCATAGCCTAGAGCTCAAAAAGCAGCAGCTGAGCCCACTGAAAGTATCAGTCTTCTCCACGGCTGCTTCAAAACGACCCGGGAGAGGCAGAGACCGGAGGGGAGAGACCCAGACCAGCCTGGCGCACACGGCTACATCGGCAGACTGGTGGCCCATGAAACTGGCCAGCTTCTCTACATAGTCCGTGTTTTCTACAACATAAAAGTTCTTTTAAATTAAAATGCAAGCTCCTGCATTTCCAACACTAACACACTCATAATTGTGTTACATTTGGATTCTCACCAGCCTGCTAATGATCATTCTAAATAATTTGTTTTTACTACTACCCTCTCTCTCTCTCTCTCTCTCACACACACACACACACACACACACACACACACATACACAGGTTGGTTATTGCTTTCTTATGAGACAGGCAGGTATGTAGGTATTTATAATAAAATGAATCACTATTCCAGATTAAATTCTCAGTCAGCTATACATTGATTAATGTTGCTTTATAACAACTATAATGATAAAAAATGCCATGGAGGTGGTGCTAATGACGCAGATTTAATTCACGCGTTAACGCGCAACTGACTTTCTTGTTCTCATTTGGCTCCTGGGTGGTGGTGCCCACTTACCTGGGAGAGATTGAAAGTAGCGACAGTGCTGTCATCGTACAGAAGAATATTGATGGTGTCCAAAGCCCACGTACTTTCGGCCAGCAGCCCTGACTTAAGGGACATCATGACGCGCCAGGCCTCCGGAGTAACTAGACAGGGAGAAAACACGGCGTGGTCAGCACCAACCGCACCAAAGAACAGAACAGAACGACGGGAGAAGGAAAAAAGGGAGAGTTGAAGAAAACAGTGATTTTGAATGTTCTGAGGGCGAGTTAAACGTGGTAATTTTCAGGCTTTATGGGGAGGGAGAAGCTGTACCAAGAACTGTTGTCTTAGATCTTTTTGCTCTGTGGGTTCGATATGAGCCAAAAGTAGCATTAGGGGTGGGTGCGGTCAAGCACAAGTGGTTCTTTCTCATCTCTAGTTTCTTTCTTTTGGCTCCAATGGGGCCTGTGAAGATGCATCAGGGTTTCAAGAGCCAAGTAGCCCGGCAACAGCATTAGTCTTCTGCAGTGCCCGGCTGCTGCGGCGGTGCCTCCGGAGGGCGGAGGCAGGCAGAGCGCACACCCTCGAATCCACGGGCACGTGGCTCAGCAGTGGGCCTCTCCCCCGCTCCCTCTCCCACAGCGGACTCTAGCCGCGCAGCATGCTGCTGACAAACACAAGCCCTTTGATGGGTCAGATTTTTCTAGAACTCGAGGTAAGCTGGGGAAGGGGAAACAGAAGACGTTTTCTTCCCATTCCTCTACTGGAGATGCAAAGTGGTTAAAGAAACTGCTTGCGTGAGCTGGGGTGGGGAAAGGAAGCCCATGGTCTGTATGAAATTTCAGTGGGAGCTGTCCTGGGAGGAGGTGAGGTGGGGCGTGAGCAGACCTCAGAGGTCAGGGCCCACTGAGGCCAAAGCCAACAGCAACAGCAGATCGCAGGATTATTTTAAGTTCATCAATTTTTCAAATTTTCTAAGACAGGCACATGGTGCTTTTATAGTAGAAAAGTCAGACTTTCTTTTTAAAATAAGGAATGTAAATTTCCCTAGGCTGGCATAACATGCACTAAGAAATTAAAAAAAAAATACACCAGTAAATTAAAAAAATACACTTATTTAAACAGATACACACACAGGCATGCACACGCATGCACACACACGGTGTACAGCTTCCATAAAGTGGTGCTGGTATCTTTCTCATCTCCAGAGCGCCTCTATGAAATTCCTTCACCTCCTCTGAGGGATATGAACACCCACATATTGTTAATGTCTGATGATGGAAATGTCATGAAGATTTCCGATTTTCTAAACACTGCAAATATCTTGATGTCAGGTGATCTTGAGATTTTTGAAAAAGGTTTGTTTTTGTAACAGCTGAGATTTATTGAAACTATAACTCAAACTGGGATTGATCAAGAATGATGCAGAGAACCTGTGTGTGGTCCCAGACATTTCTGATCGCTAATTAGTTCTGGGACTATTACAAGGAAGATGAACAGGCCAACTCGGGCCAAGCGCACCGGCTCCTTCCCTGTCTGGGATGCTGCGTGGGCCGCACCCGCCACCTGCCTCTCACCTTCCGCGTTTGCCTGTCTACACATCACATCGGCTGCTCTCCCCAGGGAGAGGCCTGTAGCTCCCCGGAGTCCACGCTGGCTTGCCTTCAACGCTTCTCAGCCCACTCCGCATTTTGTTAGCCTCACAGCTGTTCCCCTGGGCGTGACCCACAGACACCAGGTGCTTGGGAAGGTCAAACCGTTATCTCACGCGAATAGCACGCAGACGTCAAAACGCCACGCGAACTCACGCTCCCTGGGCGAGGGGCTCCGCCTGTCCCGCACGAACACCTGTCCACAGGCCGGTCGGCCTGAGCACGTCACCCTTTGAGCTAACGGGGTGCAGCTCCAGACCCGGCAGGCACTCCCTCCCGGAACAACGACGGGATGTGCTTACCGATATCTTTTGAGGTAATCTTCCGCCTTTGTTTCAAGACTGGCTGGGATGCTTCTACCGAGCCGGGAGGAAAGGTGATCTCCCTCCTGATGGGGGGTGGCTGGGTGGGCGGCCCGGCGACCTGGGATGTGGGGACGGTGGGCATGACCTTCTGCATCTTCATGGAGGGCAGAAAGGGAGACTTGCTGGGGGACATGCGGCTCTCCAGGGAGCGCTGGAAGGAGGCGGGGCTGGGCGCCCTGGAGATGTGGTTTGGCAGTGACGGCGGTGTCTGGTAGGATGACTGAGGCGGGCGCGTGATGGGCTGCATGGAGGCTGACGATGACATATAAGGCTGACGTTGGCTGACGTGAGAAGGCCACTGGCTCTCGTGATTTATTCTTTGATCAGGTACCATCATATCATCCGAGCGGTTCATGCCTGGGTAGGGAGGGGCCTGCGCAGGCCCGCCGGGGCCTTGCCGGTTCTGGTAGGGGTAAGGCATCTCGTTGCGCGTCGCCCACATGCTCTGCTGAGGCCCTTCGCTGGAGGACGACTGCATCGGGCCGCCCATCATCTGTGGCGGGATCCCGTGCGGCTGCATCTGCCCTGGGCCCTGCATCCTCTCTCTGCTGTAGGGGTACGGGTACTGTCCCTGCATGGGCCTGCGGTCCGGGCCGGAGTAGGAGCCGCCATACTGGTTGTACAGCTCCTGCTGCTGGCTGCCGTACTGCATGTTGTACATGTCTCCCTCGTGGCGCTTGGCTGGAGGCCCGTACATGCCGTCCATATGGCGTTTGTAGTTCTGAAATCCACATAAAGACAAATCGCAGTGATGCGCTTTTACAGGTATAAGCTCACACTTAGATTATGCAAAACAACTACTGCCTGGCGGCGGGCCCTGCTCCCCACGGAAACAGGGGTCCTACGGCGAGGGGCTAACAGCTCACAACTGTGTTTTGGTATCGCCCCCTACCCTGTCATGTACCCTGAAGAGCGCTGCCAGGGCTTGTTTTCACGTGCTTGAAATTTTCTGTGGAGAAAGGAAGCCTCCTCTCCTCTGGTGTCTCCCGGGCCTGTGACAGGGGGGAGACAGCACCCAGCCAGCCTTGGAGAGGTCCTGGCACTACCCCAGGAAGGGGCGGGGAGGTAAAGGGTCAATCCCACAGGCAAGGGCCAAGGATTCTGAGCGACAGCCCGAGAGATTCCTTGGTTCACAGATTTCTCAGGCCTAACCAGAGAAAAGGCTCCACCTGAGCCCTGCTCCTTAGACTGGGCCTCAGCCACCTGCCCACCTGCAGCCCGACCGAGAAAGCCTGCTGGGTCCCGGCCATGAGGCCAGGGTCGGCTGGGCACAGCCCATGGCTGAGCTCTCTTCTGGGAGACGCCTGGGTGCCAGCACCTCAACAGTGTGGGGACCCCTGGCGTGAGCGAAGGCGACGCCGATGTGCGTTACCGTGATTCTCTGCACTCAAAAGCTGTTCAGTGATGCAGTTCACTGTGCCTACGTTGAATAAATGTTGAAAAACTGCTTGTGACTGAAAAAAATCTAAGCTCCCTCACCAAATAAAACACCAAAACCCAAAAACTCCCCAAACAAAAAGCTCTCTGCTTTTATAAGACATCTGGGACCTGAAAATATGAGCACCAACAATGTGCAGAGAAGTCTGAAAGCCACAGCACAGAGCTCATGCGCCCCCCGGCCTGAGGATGCAGGGGAGGCGCCGCACGCCACAGGGGCCGAGGGCAGGGCTGTGCACGCTCCCTCTGGCTAAAGCACGTGCTCGTGAGAGTCTAATTTTTAAAAAGTCGATGGACTGTCACGATCAGTCTACAGTATTTTAAGTTGTTTTTTCTATATATCCTTTTGAAAACATCTCAACAAACTTTTGTACTAAAATGGGGTTCTGATACGACTGTATACGTGACGCAACCCTAAAACGTACTTCACTTGGGCTTCTCATTATTTACAAGGGTGAGTGTCCTCAACTTCTTGTATCATGTTTATGTTTGGGTCTCATACATCAAGAGCTATTTTAATTTTAATTTTAATTAAAAATCCAAAGACTGAATCTTAATGTGAGCAACTATATCCTGGTTATTCAAGAAACACGGACCATTTTTGTTACGCTTCTTAGAACTCTTCAGAGTAGCATGCGTTTGGGTTTCACACAGAAAGCACCGAGAGGCACGCCCGCTCGCCAACTCACCGGCTGCTGTGGGTACAGGCCAGGCTGGTGTCCTCCATATGGTGGCTGTCCTGAGGGAGGGCCTTGGCCTGGGTACTGCTGCCCATAAGGTTCATGCCTAGAATGAGGCATCCAAAGAAAACTTCATTTACAAAGGACCTCAGGCCGACAGAGAGACGAACAGCCCATTTCTGGAAACTCCACGCCCCTAAACATTCTTGTTGCTCCTTGCTACACACACCTTGTTATTCCTCGCTATACACACCCTTCATTCCTTACCACACACCACGTCCTTCCTCAGCACACACTGTGTCCTTTTCCACTACACACGGTGTTGCTCCTCTCCACACACACCTTGCTCAGAGGCACTGCAGCAGCAGCAGCCCTTTGGCTTTTAGCAGAAGCGATGGCAACACCCCTTTGGGAAGGCTGCCAAGCTTCTGGTTAGTAGGTGTGAGAGGAGTCCTGGCTAGACAGGCAGGCACCCTCCGCCTTTGAGCCGAGGCCCCGCCCCAGCCCGAAGCGCCCGGGGAGCGTCTTCAACCCTGTGGTGTGGGGTAGTCACAAACACAGGAAACTAAAAAAGGGCCCAAGCATCAGGGCGGGATCTCCGGAGCACTAGGACACGAACACAGAACTATGGAAAAGCTTCTGCTTCTGACCTTCTCACTATGAATTTTATAAAGTGCCCAATTTTTTGAAGGCATACTTCAAAATTAGCTCAAATATACTCAAAATGTCAAAGTCCTATGACCCCAAAAGTCTACAGAAAGGAGCAGTAGGGATGTTTTAAGTATATTCCTATTGGGTCTTAAAAGGGAAAAATAATACATTTATTTTTCAATGGTTACCATATTGAGATGTTCTAAACATCATAAAAATAGCATGTTTAAATAAGTGATAGATTTGAAACTTTGAAGAATAAACGGATCAATTTATCGAATCTTGTGAGGAAGAGAGTAACTGGACTCATTTACTAACCTGGCTAAGGATTGACGATCAGGAAAAGAGAAGCAAAAGTTGGAAAAATTCAACTATGTTGGTATGAAAAAGGAAGCTTACTTAACTGACACCGAAGGGAAAAGAAACATAACTGGCATGGGTAAGATTCCAGCTAACTTGGCCTCACTTTTCCCGAGAGAAGCCCGGACAGTGAGGGAAACCCTCTAGGGTGGTGGAGTGAGAATGTCGCCCCAGCCTAGGCCCCTCCTTGCTCAAGAAAGTGTTCTGCAAGAAATGGAAAGGCTCATTGTCCTGGGTTTCTTTAAGAGAATGCATCGCAGGACAACCACTGTCCTTCTAAGAAAAGAAGAATCTAGCTTTCCCTTGACCGTCAAAGACAACCCGAATCCAAGCAGACCTCGACCAGCGCACTAAGCATCACACCGGGTCCCAGCTGCCCACTGACAGGCAGGATTCTCACGTCATATCAGGGACGCCAACCCCCTGGGCCTGCGATGGCCGCAGGCTCTAGGCCCAGGCTCACGGAACATTCCGAAGGGAAACGTTATTTGCTAAGAGAGTGGTTCTTCTTCAAACTTCTTTTTGCCTTTGTACTAAGCCAGGGAGACTCTTGCACTGAACTGTCCCCACCACCCCAGACTCCAGAACGTGGATGGAGGGAGGGGCTCTGACTCCCAGTTTGGAGGGCCAGTGCTGGGGGACACTGGGGGACAGTGCTGGAAAACGTCCAGCCCCAAAGCGCCCACGGGGTGACAGGTGGAGCCGGAGCCTTCTCTGTGCCTCTGATTTGTTTTTTTCTCTAAAAGCCAGATGACATCTGGAAGCATTTGTCCCTGAGCCTCCCTTGCAAGGGAGGCCGAGAATGTGCCCCCCAAGGGACAGGCTGCTGCGGCACTGAGTCAGGCCAGCGGGGCCCCTCACCAAGAAGCCTGGCCGAGGTGACTGTGAGGGAGCCGTTCTGCTAGTGATCCTGTTGAAGATGAGCCTCCCGCTGCCGCTGCCAAGCCATTTCCGGGTGGAGACGCTCACCGGAAGAGTTCTGAGGCTTTTGTTGGAGAGGCTCGTTAAGGAGCCAAGTGTTCTTTGTTGAAAATGTTGGTGGGAAAGAGAGAACGCACCTGAGGAAGCCACACCTGAAAGGCCTTTCTGAGGCCGCCACCCCCGGGGCGTGCTGCAGCCAGTGTGGCCACTGGCGCATCGGAGCCCGTGCGAGGGGTGCAGACGCAGGGCTGCACGCCAGGGGGCCTGGGTCCACAGCAGCGTCCTGGGAGCTGCCTCCTGAGGCCGTCCAGGCCCTCAGTGGGGGCGGGGGTGTGGCCCGGCTCGGAGGTCAGAGGCAGCAGCTTCTTGCCATGGCGCATCCCAGCGTAGTTCCAGCTGACGCTTTGGACTTTCGCTTATAAAACGTGGCTGCACCTGGCTGCGGGGAGCATGGTCCTTGTCCCAGGCCCTGTCAGCATCTACGAGGGCGGCCACCCGACACCAGGGTGTGTCCTGGGCTCTGGCAGGAGAGTGGACGGTCCGCGAGCGGGACCCAGAGGGGTGTGCGAGGATGCCACCTTCATCTGGAGACGCTCACCTTCGATCATAGCTGGCTCCGTAGGGAAACTGCTGCCGCTGTCCCATGCCCAGACTGGACATGGGCCCGGAGGGACTTTGGTTGTACATGTCCTGCATACCGCCGGCGGGCATCTGTCCTTGCGTCATAAAGGGCTCGCTGCTTCCAGGCACTGCAACATTCGACATGAAAGATACCAAATTAGGCATTTTCAGAAGTCAAAGCCCAGACATTCTGTTAAGCCTTAATGAGACCCCAGACAACACACACGTCCTGCTGCCGGGAGCAGGGAGGGTGGCGTGGCAGGAGGGGTGGCAGCCTCCAGACGGCAGGCGAGCTCGGGGCCTCCGTGCTGCATTTGCAGGAACAGCGTTCTACTGACGGCCGCGGTAAGCTGAGCAGAGCCCGAGCCTCTGCTGAGACCGAGCCCTGGCTGACACCTCCATTTCTGCCGTGTGAGGCCTGAGCTGAGCCCACAGCTGCACGGGCCCCGCTGTCTAAGCCGCCAAGTCTGCAGGAACTCACGCAGTAACAGAAGACACAGCCTCCCTGGTGGCACAGCGGGTCGAGCGCCGCACTGTGAGGCATCCGCAGCTCAGCAGCGCTAGTTCGATCCCCGGCCAGGGAGGGGACCCACAGGGCGCAGCAGACCTCTCCCGCCTCGCCTGCTGCCCCCCTCAGCAGTGTATTTCGGTCTATCTGCCTGTTCTGCTCTGTCTCTGGGGAATCCTCTCACCTCCCGCAACCCTGGCCTGTACCCCGGCTCTTGTATGCATAAATGAAAAATGTTTAAAAAAGAAAAAGAAAGAAAACACACACAGGCCCAGATCCATGCTCGCAGGGTGAGGAGTTGACTCCCGAGGCGAGTGCCTTCTCTGTAAACGAGGTCGTTAATACCATTTCACCGAGTGGGTGTGGGGCAGAGATGAAATACTCACATAAAGCCAGTTCCCTTCACTTAGAGGAAAAACAACAACTTGAAAACCTTAACACACACCCATCCACTGACTCACTCCAAAACCAGGATAAGAAAATTACTAGGGAGTTAAGAATAGCTTGAGAAGGGATGAGAGACAACCATTTCTCACGGGGTGTGTGTGTGTGTGTGGGGGGGGGGGAGGGTGCCAATTAGGTCAAATATGCAAATTAGCTTCAGCTCAGAGCCTGAAGGAAATTGGGTCAAATCTAGAAACTAGTCTGCAGGCAAATTAAGCCCCTTAATGCAAATTTTAATTGATATACAGCCCTACTACCTTTCTTTATCCTATGTTCCATGGGGCAAAAGCTGAGTAAAACCTGGGGAGCTGATAGGATGCTGCCGGTAGAGAGGTGAGAACAGCGAACCCCGGAGGGCGGAGTGTGCAGACTTGGCAGAGCGCTTCGTGCTATTTGCTCGGTTTTCCATCAGCCTGCCTAGAACTAGTTTTGATGATACTTTCCACAGGTACAGGTAGGAATACAGGAGGGAGAAAGTGGCATTATTAAATAGCCTAATTCCTTAATATACAAAGAGTTCTTTAAAATCAATAAGGAAAAAAACAAGCAAAAATGGGTGCAAACATAAATGGACACTCGCAAGAGAGAGAAAATAAACGGCCAGTAGATACATGGAAAGATGCATGACCTCAAGGATAGTTAAAAATCCACATTTCAACAGTTCAAGGCTTCCCCCAATCTAGTTGGCAAATATTAAAAGTATTGAACTATCACTTTTAGTGTGGGGTGAGACCTCAAGCACACGTTCTTAGACATGTGTTAAGGTTATTAAATCGGTAAAAGTCAGGCCCGCCATGGTAGCTCTGCTTTGTGGGCCCCCCACAAACACGTCTGGGAGGGAGTCCAGCTGTGGGTCCTCTCCTACAGTGGGCCTGGGCACCTGGGCTGCGGCCAGAGGGGTGCTGGCTGTGAGCCTAGGTGGCTGGCAAGCACTTGCCTTGGAGCTGCCCCCCTGCAGGGCTATTTCTGGGACCCACCTAGCACTTACTGAGGTGCCAGGAAGTTCCATGGTCAGGCCCCTGCCACAGCTCCAGTGGGTTCCTGTGACTGTCCTGATGCCCCCGGGACTCCCAGCACCAGCGGAGGGCAGCACCTCACGGCCCCGGTGACATGCAGGAGCCAAGAGCTCGCGCCAGAGCAGAATCAGGGGCTGTGATGAACTGCTGCTGTTTCAACGAGACGCTAAGCGTTGGGTAACTTGTTACAGTAAAAGATATGCAGCCTACCAGAAAAAAAAACTTCCATCCTATGAATCAGCTATTCTACTTCTAGAAATCTATTTCGCACAAACCCTCTTGCAAGGGTGAAAAAAATGTATTTCAATAATCACAGCGCAACATTGCTAGGGGCACTGCTGGCAGTAAGCAGGACCGTGAGCGGAGACAGTGACCAAAATACACCGGCATTTCCCATGTAGAAATACCTACTGTTTGTGCAGTCGGGTGACTGGTCAGCCCGAGCCGGTGAGAAAGGGAGGGGGTGGGGAGGCAGGCGGAGGTGGGCCAAGGCCCCGCAGGGCTACCTGGTCGGATGTGGCGAACCCGGGATGGAAACCTTCAGAGGGTCAGGGACAGAGCGCTGGTTTCATGTGGACTTTCTGTTTATCTGCTTTAGCCTGGTGCCTGGCAGACCAGTACTGCAAGGTAGCGGGTGAGCTGAGAGTTACTGGGGAGCGTGAGAGCCACTGTATCATTTACCTGCTAGTGAAAACACCTTCGTACCTAGTGCCTAGCAAGGCCATACAGTCGTCCTCACAGTGACGATTTGATTTTGTAACAGGCGAAACCGTAGGTGTGCGGGGGCGAAAGGAACACGGCTCTGGCCCTGTCAGAGAGCACACAGGCAGGACACTGGAACGGCACCCACAAACCCCTGAGGTCAGACCCCAAATCGACCAATTATTCTTCCATGTTATTGCCTTATTTTCAGAATCTAAAAATGTGACATACCACTGATAACCCTAAACAACGCTCTTTCTGGCATCTCGGCCCAGTAAGACGAACAGCTAGCTCCAACATTCGCGAAGCCCTCAAACTTCTGAGTTTATGGCTACACCGCCTGTTCTGCAAAATCTTAACTTGGAATAAGCAGTTCTGAAACCTTTGAGAGGAAAAAATATAGAGCATCTCACGTTATGGAATATATGCGGGAATCAGTATATAAAACGTGAAATAAAATCTCATTTGCTAAGTAATTGGCATCTGCCCAACATTTAAAATTTTGAGATGATTCATTTTTAGTTTCCGTTGTCTATTCTACTTAGGAAAGCCAAGATTTTGGGCTGTAGGCGTCTCGCTACTCAAGAGAGTGTATCAAGAAACTTGTGTATCTCAACATCCACACAGAACAGAAGTACTTTAAGGGATTCCAGAGTAAGCATGCCCGGCAGGGCGTCCTTCACATTTTCTGGATCCTTCTTCACTAATAACTCACAGGGTACCTCAGTTTCTGAGGACGCACGGCACTGGGAAGAGTGCCAGAGCACTCAGCTCTGTGAGGAAGCGTGGAGAAGGGCGGGGACGCAGGGGCTGCCCTCCGTGCTGAGTCGGCGCTCGGCTCGCCCCTCATGAAGGAAGGACAGACGCTCTCCCCGTGACCCACAGCTGCCATACCAGGTCTCTGCTTAGGATTCCGAACTACAGCACACCCGTCCCCACCCCACCCAGACGTGCTCCCCCAACCCGCTGACCCGTGCGACCTCAGCTCTGCTTCCCTCTGCCCTCCCGAGACCAAAGGGGGGACTCGCGGCCCGCGGGCATTGCCTTGGACCCCCCTCCTCCCTCATACGTGCTGGCGCGCCCACCGGCCTGGGGGAGCCCATTGCCCCTGCTTCAGACCGTGTTAACCGTCTCTGGCGGTGCCTTCTCCAGAACGTTCTCGGTGGATGGGCAGCGCCTACTGGTTTCTGACAAACCCGAGTCGTGTCACCCCAACAACACGGTCGGTGACCCAAGCTCATCACCAAGCCTGTGGGGGTGAAGGCTCCGGCCTGTGGCTTCCCCAGCTCAGCCTGTCACAGCCCCTCATGCCCAGGTGCCTCCACTCCTCACGTGGACCGCCCGGCCACCCTGTCCTTCTGGGGCTGTCCACGGCATGCCAGTCTCGGGGGTCGCCGCTCCTCCATAGAGCCCAGCCCTCCTGCCCCTCCAGGGTCACCATGGGCGCCGTCTCCCATCAGGCACCACCCCAGTAACAGGAGTGCGGTTTGACCTGCTTCTGCTGGTGTCGCCCACGGCCCGTCAGCCCCAGGAGCCGCGGCCCGGGGTGCAGGGCTGCGCCTGTGGCGTCTGGCCCCACGCCCCGTCCAGCCTCCATCACGGGCACAGGGCTGGCACCTTACATGTGCCCCCTCTGGTCACCCCTCCAGGAGCCCCGGGCGTTAACTGGACCTCATGCCGCCCTGTGGCCTTCCGGGTGAGGAAACCGAGGCGCAGAGATGCTAAGCGCTTTCTCCAGGGTGGGGGGCTGGGGTTCAAGTCTGTGTCCAGCGATCAATGAAAGGGCCGAGGGGCGGCCAGAGAAGGGGCCTGAGTCGGCGCCGCCGCCACATTCACCTTTTCTCATTCCTCCGAAGGGGTCCTTGTTGGGCTCGTAGGGCGCCCGGCCCATCACGTCCGGCACGCCCACGCCCTGCTGGTACGGGGCGCTCGGAGTCATGGAGTTGCGCTTTGGGAACGACGCGTCGCTGGCGTCCGAGAAGGGGTCGTGCACGCTGACGGTGCCGCTCCTGGGGAGGTGAGCAGAAGGAAGCTTAGTGACCCGCCCGAGCGACCCCACATGCTTACTCAGAAAACGAGCCAGTTTTGAAATCTGCAAATGCAAACACCGCCCGAGAAGAATCCCAGAACAGACCGGCGTGGCTGCCAATTACCAGCTCGCCAGGACAGCTCCCTTCTGCCTCTGAGCTTTGCTCCAGAAGGTGAGAGAGGAGTCTGACTTCTCTGCTCGGCTGCTCAGCTCGGCGTACCTTCCTCCTTGCATGGGGGTCTGTCCGTGAGGCGTGGACGCGGGCGTAGGCGGCTTCAGGTCACCCGGAGCTTCCGCCATGGAGTTACTGCCCGTGGACTGGGGCGTCTGCGGCCCTTGCAGGGACCCCGAGTTAGCTGGAAGAGGCGCCGAGAGAGGGGAGAAGACCAGAGGGCGTCAGAGCAAGCTCAGTCTTGCTGATTATCAAAAAACAAAAGGGCAGAAAGAGGACTTCACCTTGTCAGGAACTAGCAGCGCCCGCCACCAGTAACAGGGGTGACACCGGCTGCTTTCACCTGTCCACAGCGACCGTCTAGAAAGGGGTCCTAGCAAACTGTCTGCATTTGGCGACACACGCCGCTGCGGCTGTGGAACGTGCTGCCGCCTCTGCCTGGGCAGCCACTTTCTCGGGTCCGTGTCCCGGAAAGTGACCTGCTGTAAAGGAGGCTGCGGGCAGGAAAATGCCACTGCAGCGCTGTTCACAGGGGACGTCCTCTAAGTGTCTGACAGTGAGGAAAAGGGGGGGGCCTCGGTGTACCAGTGAGGCGAGCTTTTGATGGGTTATTGGGATGTTTTAGAAAAAATTATGAAAATTTAATTCTGGAATTACTTTGGCGATGAGAAATACAAGCCGGAAAGCAAAGACGCAAACAAACAAGGAGCTTCCCGTCACTTCAGGACCCTCTCCACGCCGGTGTCTGGCTGTCGTCACGCACATCGTTTTGGGGGCTCAGAAACCAGGTTTGGACACCGCAAAACCCGAGGCAGCCTGGCCGAACACAGCCGGGTCTGCGGATTTAGCTTTAAGTGGATTTCTACCAGCAACTGCAGCTATAAGCCCCATTAGGAGCTTGGGATTGAGCAGATCTTTTAAAAACATGCGTGTGATCCTTGAAAAAATTAACCTCGCCTGATGGGAAAAAAGCCACGCTAAGGGCTCCTGGGTCCTGGGCGCCCCCCACCAGCGAGCACAGAAACCGCAGCCAGACGCCTGGGGCAACGGGCGCCCGTGGGCACCAGGGCCCTGCACTGCGGCCAGTGCAGGTCACCTGGGGGACCACTCCCTGGGGGCGCCGGCCCTGCGCCCGCCTCTGCTCCCTTCCTGCCACGAGCCAAAGCCCACGGCAGCTGCCCTTAGTCACGTTCCATTTCGAGAAAACAGAGTCCACGGGCCTCAACTCCTTGCCGACCACAGCTGTCTGGGCCGCCGTCCGCGCGCCCCATGGGGTGGGCACGTGATGCGTCCCGGCCTCTCCCGGTGCGAGCTCCTGGCGGTCTCAGAACCCCGGAAGACCAAGTTTCCGCCTGGACACCTTAAAGGAAACCTTATTGACCACCCGTGCTTTCCCCTGACTTTCGGTAAAACCCCAAAAATGCCTGTTAAGAAAGGCAGCTTGTGATACAATGCCAGGCAGGCGCTCCGGCGGTTGCGCTCTGCTCCTCAGCCCAGGCCGGGCGGCCACGAGGCTGCAGTCTCAGAAGGGCCCGTTTACAAGTGCTCGCACTTGCGGCTAATAAAAAACAAAAAGGAAAAATTCTTCCCTCTTGCCAGTGCTTTTTCCTTTCCTTTCAAGAAAAAAAAAATGAGCGCCACCTCTTGAAGCTCCATTAACAGAGGAGGCTGGCCCGTGCTGTGTCCCTGCCTTTTGCCAGAAGCTACAAATGTGTACTGGAAGGTAAACAATGGGAAGGTTATTGAAGGTTAAGTACATTCACACACTTCAGACTGTACAGTCAGACTCCTAGCTGGGAGGATAATTCACACAGCACGAACCCGTGCCCCAGTTCTGGCTGGGGTGGCTGCGGTGGGTGGGGAGGAGGAGAAGAGCTGATGGGTCCCAGGTCTACAGTGCCAGGGGTCACCCAGAGGGCACCTTTGTTTATAACCCCATCCCTTTCTCATTTATCTTCCGCTGAGGATTCCCTGGTTGGGTCTGTGGCAGGTTTTGTGACATCACCTGTCAGCTAATAATAGAAATGCAGTCAGCCACCTGCCAGCAAAGATGGATGGGTTTTTGGTTACAGACTTACTAATTGAATGCGGAGCTTCCTGGCCCCTGCCCCCTCCCCTGGCTGCCCCCTGCAGCTCGCAGCATGCCCAGGCCTCCGGGGCGCTCCTGGGTCCCGTCTGTTCATTGGAACTAGCCAGCTCTTACAGGTCACTGGGACTTGCCCCAGCCCTCCCTGCCCTTCGCGAGCAGTCACCGTGGACAGTCTGGGTCTCTACGTGGGAATCCCTGGGGCTCGGGGCGACGCCTCCAGCGGCTGACATGAATCTCAGCCCCCTCTGCCCGCACCGAATCAAAGCTGGAGAAGGATGACTCAGAAGCACCAAGTGACTGGCCTGCCTGGCTCAGCGTGCTCGTTTCAAAGACAACCTAGAACGCTCCTTAGGAACCTTCTAGTCTCCTTTGCTTGAATGTGCTCTGGGGAATAGACTATAATTATGTTCTGAGGGGAAAAACTGACTTTAAAGAACAAGCCTGGCTGTCCTCAGGCCTGTGCTGCCATGGCTGTCCTGCCTGTCATGGCTGTCCTGCTGGCCACGCTGGTCAGGAGCGGACGGGCCCTGCCTGCTTCCCTCGCCTCCCTGGGTCTGGGCCCGTGGGGACCACCGAGAAGATCGTCCTGTCGGGAGGGCAGCTGCGGTCTAAGCGCTCCATGCAGCTAGGCGGTGAGGCCACATGGACATGGCAGTTCAGAAGGCAAGGGAGAAGGCAAAGCGCGTGCTGGCTGCAGCCTGGCCGGGGCGCCCGAGCCAGGCGGCCAAGGCCGCTCTCAGGCGCACCCGGCGCAGGGCCCACGTCCTCTTGGGGGGAGAAGCCGGGCCCCAGACCTTGGCAGACATTGCCACTTTGTCCCCACGCCCGCTGGGTTTGTATCTCAGAAAACACCGCCCCAGAGCTGTTCCTGGCTCACAGGCAGGCTTGCCTTACTCTGTGAACTGAGTGTGACGTGGTGAGAGTCTCAGAATCAGACTTCACGGTCCTCGGGGCGCACGGTGACTAGCAAGGGCTGCGGGGCGGTGTCTGCTGACTCCAGAGCCCAGACCTGCAGCCGCGAGGTGTGGGCCGAGGGCGCCTCTGCCCAAGGCCTGTGTGCAGGGCTGGGCCCAGCCTCAGAGAGCAGCATCACCTTCCAGAGCGTAGCTGGGAGCGGTCTGAGAGGGAACCGCTTCTTTCTCTGGCTCGCCAGACCACCTCTAGTGGAAACACCCCGCTCCCCACAAGGGTGCTGAGATGAGGTCAAGGGCGGTGCAACCCTCAGGCAGGTGCACGGGCAGGACCCAGGCCTGCTCTTCCAGCACCACCAGCGCAGCTTTGGGCCTTAGTTTTCTCTCGGCTCTCTGTGCCAAAGGGCTGACGGAGGGTTAAGTGACAACATGCTCGGAAAGGTGCCTGGCGTGCGCGCGCGTAAGCGATACGGGCACTGAGCTAGGACGAGCTGCCCGAAGGCGCCTGCGTGATGCGGGGCGCCAGGCGTGGCCGCTCCGCAGCTCGGGGCGGGGGGCCGGAAAGGACCAGAGAATGGCTCCACCCGGCAGACCAGCACCGGGACCGAGGAACGCAGACACGCTTCCCCTTTCTGGAACTGCATGCACTAGAAAAGGGCCATCCAGTAACCTCAAGTTTGCCACTCACAGGCAGCACGAAGGCCGCAGGAGTGAGAGATCAGCGTGGTCTCTGGTTGACCGCATGAGGACAGGTGGAAGGCAGCAGACTTGGCTTTGCTTCGCCGTTTCGGGGGCCACTTTATTGCCGAGACGTGTTCTGGAGACTCCTGCTCTCTAGGTCAAAGCTAACTGGCTCTCAGATCCTGCCAATGGGGTGGCATGGATCGTGCTGGTTTACGGGATTCCCCAAACCTGAGCGCCCCGATGGTGGGGGAGCTGGCAGAAGCGGCCTCAGGCCTGCAGGCAGATCTCCCCGGCGCGGGTGCCAGCACAGGCGGACCGGCACTTTGACAGAGGCAGATGGGCTACTTTAATGTATGTGAATGCAGAGGAAAGGCGTAGCTCAGAGGGCAAAGCCGACTTGAACTAAATAAGGCATAAAGTAAAAAACGATGCCTTTGAAGTGCTGACCCGAATGGCATGCGCCCCATTTTGTCCTGTCTCCCTTAGACATAGTCAATGGGGTCCAATCAAATGCACAAACTAGAGCCGGCAGCCCTCTCTCACAGGCCGGAAGGGGCCGAGGCGGAGCCCCGCTCGCCGCTCCCTGGGCCGCGCTGCAGTGCGCCCACCTACCAGGAGATGGCGGCTGGAGCTTGGGCTGCTTCTTCGCGTCCCCGGTGCTGAAGACTTCCGGCGGGGGCTCCTCCCCTCGCTCGATCTTGCACTCGAAGGCAAACAGGTACTGGATATACTGCTTTTTCAGGGAGCTTGCTGCGCTGCTGGAGGTGCCCACGTTCAGGCTGGTGGCCAGCTCGCGCCACTTCTTGTTTTTATTAACCTAGCAAAAAACCCCAGAAAGGCAGGATTATTGGTTTGCAGCAAAGAGGCTTGTTGAAAGCCAGAAGACACAAAAAGCACTTAATGTCTTGGTTTACATTTTTTTTTTTCGTTCATTTGCCTCTTTTAACTAATGCTCATTACTCCCACTCAGTAGTGCACAGACAGCGTTTACAGTTACAAACCCATTAAGGAACCTGCTGGTAGCTACACAAAAAGCATCGCTCATTGAGAATCTTCCGCCTGCTGCATTTTCTGAGGCCTCCGACTCTGCCAGGGCTGGGGCGGCTGGAACAGGGTTTCCTCTCAGCGCGCGGACACTGCACTCACGCTCAGCCCACCCAGTGCTAATGGTTTGTTTTTATAAAGCGCATCGAAACACCCATTTAAAATGCAGCGGCTGAACTATTTTGCCACGAAGCGAATGAGCCCTCATCTGTACGACGACGTTCCCTCCACAGGCCAAAGGCTTCCTTGGGGCAGAGGCAGGGGGCTCCTGGTGGGCGGCCAGAGAGGTTGCGCACACCCGCCAGGCCTGGGGGCTCTGTGGGTCCCCTGGCGCACTGGGGCTGCAGAGAGCAGGGTCACAGCGCAGAGGACAAAGGACCAAAAAATCCCTGAAGGTCCCCAGGGATCTCAGGCCTTGTTTTGACTTGACCCCCCTGGGGTGCAGGCCTCGAAAGGTCAAACACGAGTGAACCGTGAAGACCTGCGAATGCGTGGGGGTGTTCTGTCTGTAAGAGGGAACCCGTGTGGAGGGGCTCCCCGCGGGCTAACGGGACAGTGCTCTCTAAGGACATCTCTGAGTTGCTTCTGGACTAAAGCTTTCAGACAGCTGCTGGCGTCTGCTCGCTCAGTCCTGACGTGCGGTAGGGCCGCGGCGCTCGGAGCTGTGCCGACCCCTGCTGGGCTCTGCCTGCTGTGCGGCCGCAGGGCCCCGGCCAGCCGGTGGAGGTCAAGGTGGGTGCGGCAGCAGCGCCCCGGGAGAACCTCAGCTGCACCCAGCAGCCCTCGTCAGCCCCCCAGCAGAACTTGCTGGGCCCAGCACTGGGCGCAAAGTGAGGGCCTCAGATGATTCCTCCCTGTGTGATGGGTGAAACCCAGCTGTTAGCTCCCGGGCTTTCTAAAGAAGCCAGTCAGGGCCTAGGAGCGCAGGCGGAAGCCTGGGGGTCTAGGTGCAGGGGCAAGGTCCGGTCTAGGAGCAGAGGTGCGGGGTGCGTCTTGAGCCCTCCCTCTCTGACCCCCACCATCTGGTGCTGTTTTCATCTGCTTGCCAAGGCTGGAATCCAGCTCCAATTGTTCCAAGTTGGGAGTCTCGCCACTTGGGGCACCTCAGGGAGGGCTGAGAACAAAGCGTCTCCTGTATCCCCCTCCAGAGCTGGCAGATGGAGACCGGGCAGGGACCTGGGACTCCCGGGGGTGAGACGACTCGCCCTTGGGTGGGTGGTTAGTGCCATCTGGGCATGGGCAGGTCGCCCCAGGGGGCCCCAGCAGCTCCTTTTAGGGCTTGGGGCCAGAGCCCAGCGATCCACAGGTGTCAAGGCTCCGCAGGTGTTTCTGATGGAGAGAACTGGGAGGGGGAGCAGCACCCAGAGTCAGCCTGCCCAGAGCCCCGGGGCCGAGGGAGCTCTCCCCCGGGAAGAGGCTTTTCTTTGTGAGAAGAAACCGGTCTCCCTGTGCCAGCTGCGCTCAGCCGCGGCCCTGCGCGCCCCTTACCTGCGCCAGCCCGCCGATCTCCTTGACGCACACGTACAGCCGGAACAGATCCAGGGGCTTCTTGCCCACGGCCGGCAGGCTGGAGACGGGGGAGCCCCTCTCCTCCATGAAGGTGAGGTACCGGTCGACCCACAGCTTCCTCTCGGGCTCGTTCCCCAGCTCATACACCTTTGTGATCTTTTCGCCAGTGGTGGTGGATGAGCTGGACTTCTAGTGCCCAGAGGAGCATTTGGAGATGGGGCGTGGGTGGCAGAGGGCGAGGGAAGAAGGCGAGAAAACAGCAATGAGCTACCAGATATGAGAGGCAATGTAAAACTACCGCTATCACACACAATTAGGAATGAAGGCTACTAGTTCAGGCACACACTATACAGGTTCTTAATTAAAAGTTCACTTTGACTTTAAATAAGGGGCCCAAACTCCCCCTTCTATAGCCTTTCAAACAAAAGACCAAAAAAATACCAAGATCCTTTTCATTGCTAAAGCGTTGAATCCCAGAAGGCAAGATTGCAGTGACACCTCAAGTTGATTTAAGAATAGAGGGTGCCAACTCATGGAGCCATGGCCGCGGACTGAAACTTTCACTGTGACATCGCCGAGTCCCCCAGACGGACGGACTCTTCATTTTCCTTGTGTCCTCATTACTTCAGTCATGTGCAGGAGCCAGTGCATGAAGACACAGGACGTTACGAGCGGGCTCTCACTGAGCAGCGTCGGCAACGACGGGCCGCCAGCGCAGGGGCGTCCACTCACTAACCTGCTCTCCCTGCTTCAGATTTCGCGAACTTCTCTGCCAAGGAGTGGGCCTTTGGGACAATTATTCGAATAACTCCCTTTCATCTTTTGAAAACGTTCTCAGTTTTGTCGCTATAACCGACTGCAAATGCAGCAGGTGGGAGGGGCGCAGGTATGCTGTGAGAGGACGTGGGCTAGCAGCAACTGTCATCTCAGAGATACGAAGAAAGGGGAACAAAAACCGCCCCTGTGGTGAGAACTTGCGGGATCTGCTCCCCACTTTTTCAGTGCCTCTTAGGCAGCCCTGGTTTGGTCGTGCTCCTTGGCGGTGGTGACTGCCTGGCTTCACGGGTGTGTGCGTGGCCTGTGTGATGCTCTCACGCACCTCTTTTACTGTCCTGGTTGTACCTGACAGTCCTCTGCTGTTTCTGCACGCCCAGCCTCCGAATTACATGATGTGGGAAGGTTAGCACTTTTAGTCTTAAACAGCCCGCGGCAGTTTTTCTTTCTCTGGCTACTGTATTTGTAACATTCGAGGGCTGTAGGGTTCGTGTGGAAAATCACCTCTAAATTTGCCCCTGGAGCAATAATTTATGTCCTTGGGAAAACTGGGTCAATCATTTATTTGGGCTAACTTATTTCCTTTACTCAAGTTTATTTACTAGGTGATCATTTGCAGCATGTAGCGATTCGTTTCGATGGCACTTTTCTTAATTTTTTCTACTACATTAGCTTAGCATAATTGAAAACGTATCACTAACTTGAGATGTGATGTTATCTTGTGTAGTAAGATGACCCCCAATAAAAGCAGGCCCTGGGCAAAAGGGGGCCTAAGGATGCAGCGGGCTTAATGAAGTGGCAGCTGGCTATTTCTGCTGAAACTTAAAATTTTAAATTCCAGTTTTGGAATTACTGAGACAAAATCTTTACATCGAATATACATGCGTGGGCGATGCCTTGATGTAAATAAAAAACGCAGGGCAGTAAGGGGGCAAAAACGGTGTGGTCTCATCTGCGCTGACGCTGAAGGAAAAGCACAAGTCACTTGAGAATGCCTTTGGGCAGAGCCTGAATCTCCACACGTGTTCACGTGTCTGTGTGTGTGCCACACACGCTTGGGGCCCGGGGCACTGTGTATTTGAATTTCATTTTCCTCACTCTCACACCCAGGGAAACTCTGACAAGGAGACCCATTCCAACACGTCTGATGCCACTTTCCAAACTGTTAACACTCCCGAAGCTTTGTTGGTGGAGGAGCTACACCAACAATATGGGTCCAATGTTTTTCAAAAATGAAAAACTGGCATGAAAAATGAGGCAAGAAGTACTATTACTTAAAATCAGTACAAACAAAAAGCACCAGTTTTCCTCTTTTTCTTATGTGAAAAACTGAGAGGGAAAAATTTAAGAGAAACAACAAGTCATCTTAACTTAAAACTGCTCAGAACAGCAAGTCCCCCGAGCCTAAGAGCCAGCCGCCATTCTGGCCCCCCGATTCGAACCTAAATGGGGAGCAGTTCTGAAATCAGTTAATCACGACTGAGCGATGGGCCATAGAAACATTTGCTCCTCTTCAGGAAAGGGGTGGCTTCTCCTAACTGGAAACAGGCCTAAAAAATGCTTTCCATGGGGTCTGACCACACGTATTTTAGCTTTTCTTATCTTCCTTTGTTAAAGGAAACTAGGTTCTGACGACCTCAATTTGTTCTCTTAAAATTGGGAAAACCTGAGAGTAGTTTTTACTAGAACGGTTTTTCAGTTTTTATATCTTCAATAAAAGCATGTTATGCACCATAACGTAAGGAACTACGCTGTATGAAAGGGAAGTGGCCGGGCCCCAGTCCACGTGAGGCCCTTGAACAGGCTGCCCCGATGGCCTCACGCTAAATCACCACATGGGCTCGGTTTGTCTGGAGACACGAGCGCCCGAGTGCACGTTAGGAGCGTGTGGGCCTTTGGCTCTCTGCCTGCCCTCCTCCCTCCAGAGTAGACTCTAAGTTCTGCAAGCCAGGGCTGTGCCGACTGGGATGGCCAGCGGTGCGCGAACACCGAAGGGCTCGGGGGTGTCTGTTCTACGAACGAGCCCCAGGACGGCCAAGCAAGCTCGGGGAAGCCTGCCGTGGTTCAAGGGAAAACGAACAGCTGATTCAAACGTCCCACTGGCAAGGCTTCAGCGAGGAAGGGGCCACTCCAGTGAGTCTGACAGCGGAGGAAGGACCGGCCCAGGACCAGCACCGAACGTCCTCAGTGCCACGCCTTGCTAATCTTAATGGCTCCTCACAGTGGACGTCCTCATGGGGGTGTCCGCGCAGAAAACAAGGACGCAAACCCCAGGGAAGAAAGAGTATGCTGGGCTCAATGCAAGGCTTCTCGGGCCACGGCCATCAGTTACGACCAACCACAGGCAACCACAGGCAACCGCCTGGACCCCAAGCGCGGCTGGCTTTTCCGAGACACGAGCTCCACCTGGTCTTGCCTCGGTGCAAAAACTACCTGCCTGCTCTGAAACGGCCGTGGAGGCAAGGAACAGGAGGCTGGGTGCTGCCTGTATGCACCCTCAGGAAGTAACTGCCATCTCCCTCACGTCTCCCCAGTGGACCTACATTTCTGCTGTCCTCACCACATGCCTGGCGATAAGGGTGTGTGCGCGTGTGTGCAGATGTTCACTTTGATTTCGGACCTTTGTGACGGGACACTGCTCTCTCTAACACACCAGAGTGGGGCTGCTGGGCTCACCAGGGAGGCTTCTCAGAGCAGTTTTAAGTACAGACTGAAGGTGCAGTTTGCACCTTCCTAAATTGTGAATTTCTGCATTGATTTCAAAGCAGAGCTAACCTGAGGTCCTTCTTATAATCTCCTTTGACTCTCATCTTGAATTAGCAGCTCGTTCAAGAGCGTGGCTGCTTCTCAGGGCCGATCCCCTGTGCAACACCCTCCTCTCTGCCAGCTTCTCCGCCGCTGCCAACATGAGTGTGCCTGCAAATCCCTAAACTTCAGACCACTTATGATACAGGAGGGGCCGTGCGTGTGAAAGCATTTAGGGAAAAAAGGGTAATATGCAGTTTTAAGTATAGAGATGTTGGAACCAGAAAATGAAATCAGTAATTCAGTTTGCTGTTCCTGACGTAAGTGGAAAGTGCGGTTTTGCTGACGTTTTCTGCAGGACTCACTAGATGGGATCATGTGACCACCACGTTAAAACGCAATAAATACGTCATTCTTTACAATTCAGAAATCAGTAAGGTGTGGAACGTAGATACTGGGAATACGGTCTATTTGTGGTCTGCACTTTTAATACATTTTTATTCTTAACTACTATTATAAAGCTTTAAAAATTGTGATTTTTTTCTTTTCAATCACTGAAAATTTCCCTCTGAGTCAACAGCCGAATGCTGAGTCAGGAAAGCTATAATTTGAGTTCCACCTGTTAACCTGAGAGCATTAGTGATTCCAAATACTTTTTTTATGATTAACACAAAGAACCCAGGGTAAATCATGGCAACAAAATCCCGCCATGCCGGCCTGCCTTCTGAGAGTCAAGGCGCAGAACACAGAGAATCACGGCGAAGGAGCTGTCCTCGCCCTTCCTATTAGTTCTGCTTAACCAGTCCTAGAAGCATTTTTCATTTCATCTCAGTTGTTGCAAAAGCGAAACACATGTCTACAGAGAAGGTAACAGCCCGTATCCCCTTTCTTCCTCTGAAAAGGAAAATGCTAGTTACACCAGAGCTCCACATGAATTTTACAAACATTTACTGCAACCACCAACTCTTCAAACCTTCAGCTCTATCTGTTTAAACCAGTGAATGGATAATTAATAGCAGCCTCCTTTTGGGGTTTTGACTGCATTGCCAGATTCTGCAGCAGATTCTTCTTCCCTCCAATGTGCTTTTCCTGAGCTGTGCTGTCAGTGCCCGGTCTTACAGAAATTAGCGTGTTGATCAAGCCTTCTTGGCAAGTAATTGCATGTTAAGGTGTTTTTTTTTTTAAAGAGATCTTTTGACTTCCTATATGAATGTTAAATAAAGGTTACTACAGTGCCATCGCTTTTTTGTTATTGGCACAGAATTAATTTCTTCAGTAGGAAAACAAAAGCCCAGCTCTACAGATAGAAAACATGAAGGCTAAAGGAATCCCCTTATATACGCATTACCATCTCTATTTATGTAGCTCATGGAAATCAACACTTAGTGTCAAGATCACTGGTCGTGATCTTGCAGGGTATAACTTTTCTATCTCAAGTGAACCTCAGGCAGGCACACGTTACTGATCTAAAAGTCGTGCTGCAAATATTCACATGCACTAACATTTCTACAAATTTCTATTAACTTCTGACAAAGATTGAAACGAGCCAGGCTGGTATTATGCTAAACGGTGCGTAGTGTCTTAGTGTACTGTTTGTATTTTCAGGTAGGCAGTTTTGAAATCAGCTGTCTCAGATACCAGAGCCCATGAGACACGTAGGCCGAGGCCAGCCTTGTTTTCTGCATGGCTGCTGTTAGTCCCCATGCCAGTGGAGAAGGAAGGCATCTTAAAGATCTCCAGGTCCACAACGGGCATTCGGACACATCCCCGTGTGAAGGATGTGAAGTTACACAGTCACATGCTTATATTGAGCTGCTTCGTTATAACAGTGGTTTCATTACCAGAAATCAACTTCTATGCACACACAAACTTATTCATTTTGCTACTAATATAATCATAAAGAAAAGCCTTTCATGGATAAATTATGAAGAAGTCTTAAGCAAATAAATAAGCAAGCATTCAAGTAGAATTCATTAATCAATCACCAAAAACCCCAAAAAACAAAAACAAAAAAAACAAAACCACAAAAACCAGCGCCACTTACAGGGCTTGATGGAGTCTTGGGCCAGCCTGGGCTGCTAATGCTATCACTTTCATCTCCATGAAATGAGGAGATGCTAGCAGAGCTGGGGGACATTGGGGAAGGGACTGGCAGGTTGCCTGGGGTTGGGGGCTGAGAGATACCCTGAGAGCTGTAGCTATCCTGTGGTAGAGGAATAAAAAAAAAAAAAATGACAAAGGTAGGGCAAACTTTATTTAAAATAACAAAAAGCACATCCAGTTTAACAGACTAATATATATATATATGTAATATATATATAAAGACATGTACAAACACACACAGCACACACAGAGGCAGTAAAACGACATTCTTAATTAGTAGGAATTGCTCGGTTTGCTGGATGCTGGAGAAGGCCATGAAGCCACCATGCTTCCTTCAAGCTCACATGGAAATGCTAAGCATGGGTTACCCCTTATGAAAGAAAGAAAGGAAAAAAAAAAGAAGCTGTTCACCTTATTTATCAAATAAGGCAGGAAAGCAAAATATTAAGTATGCTGTTGCTGAGGCGGCCAAAACAGGAAGCTATAAACTGAAGGCAGAGAAAATGGCTGCAGGTATCAAGACCAGGCAAGACCCCCTTGCTTCTCCCCACCCCCAAAGCATTTTCCTTCGGTGGGACTTGCCCCTCCGCCCCTCGCCCCCAACCACAGTTAAATGCCGAAATGCCGTAAGAACTAGTAACTTTCAGATCCACGCCACGGAGGGCAGGGAGACGAGCATGCCGGCACAGTGAGGCAGGCAGAGGAGGAGCAAAGGCAGACACGCAGCGACACCGGGGAGGCAGACACGCAGCTCGAGCGAGGCAGCCCCACAGCGCGTGCGGGGGCAGCAGGTACCTTCGACTTGCTCTCAGGCTGGGCGGCGCCTTCTTCCTTGCCGTCTGCTTTGAGGGGGACGGACAGCTTGGAGTCTCCGGACGACATCATATCTGCAAGACCCATAGATGCTAAGCGAAAACAGGAGAGAGAGTTTAGGGTTATACACAGATTCTCAGGCTGGGCTCCTGCTAATGCACGTCATGGCTGATGAGGGGGGACAGGGAGCTCCCGGGCGGAAGAAAAGGGGAGAATAAATGGTCACCCAGAGAGATGAACTTCTGAAATCTAATAGCACCGCGTTCTGACAATCCTTTTTATCGTTCGAGAGGAAAAAAAAAAAAGCTATCATTTACCCAAGACCCAAACCACTGAAGGTCAATTCACGTTATCTTTGCAAAATCATCACAGCTTTAGGAGGAGGAGAAAAGTGGAAATAAGTCCGAAGTTTTAAATTACTCATCAGGAGTTGCAAGCAACGGCGCTGAATGTGTCTATTTTTACCTGGAGACAAGAGGATTTAGCGCTTTCTTAATTTCCTAAATTCACGTACTCTATTTCTGCAAAATCATTTGACATTTTGTATTGTTACACTGGAAAATCCTCTCTCTTGCCTGTGGCAGCTGGCCTCGCCTGCCCTCACGGAAGCCCATCCTAAGCAGATGGTCAAAACAAGCACACCGTCCCAGCAGAGGTACTGTACTCCCTGCAGTCCAGGGCGGCCCCTCAGGGCCCAGGTGGGCCGCCCCACCCGCCCAGGGGCCGGCCACGCTCCCGGCAGTGCTGCTCCTCTCGGCTCAGAAATCCAGGCAAGCCCGAGGAGGTTTTGCAATGAAAGGTCTGCCAAAGACCAGCTGCCCCATACACGTGTTGCGAAGCTAACAGACATTTTCAGGCTCAAAATAAGGGTTCGGATCTGGTTCTACAGGCAGAGCCAGGCTCCGCGGGGCCGGCGCGGCGTGGAGCAGCTCGCGGGGCACAGCCGACAGCACAGGGCCCTCCACGCCATCTGCATGGGCGGCACACAGACGTGAGGGGCCAGGGGCGCGGCGGGGAGAGGGCAGAGACTCGAGAGCCCGTGAGTGCGTGCAGACCACAGAACCTTCCAGTCCTCAGGGAAGCAGCCTGAAAGCTTGGGCACGAGACCGGACACGCACGAGCCACAGCGCTGGCCCGCGGGGGCGTGGGTGCCCGCCGTGCCAGGGCCGGGAGTGCGGCGTTCACAAAGGCTGCACAGCTCGCCCACTACAGGGCGATTATTGCACATATTCATGTATTACTATGTTTTAGAAAATAATTAGTTTTAATTACAGCAGTGAGAGGGTGAGCTGGGCTCTGGCGAATTCGCTGGCAAGCACGCTGGTGCTAATTTGCTAATATCGTTAGCCTCGCTGCAGGTTGGGACCGGCGGCCTCGCCAGAAGAGCCTCCCCGCACGTGCCAGGCACTTACCCCGCAGCTCCGCAGGTCCGTGCCGCGGCTGTGCCTGGCTCTTCAAAGACCACGTGCGGCCGGCAGCCCTTAAAGTCACACCACACACCCAGGTCCTAATTGGGGTGTTTTTCTTTTTTTCAAATTACTTTCAATCCTTAGATTTTAAGAACTGGAACAAAAAGCTTTTTCAAGTGATGCAGCTGCAAGGGAAAAATCTATTGGGCTCAGCTAAAAATGCTGTTATTTTTGTGAATGTGTGAAACCTCAAAACAGCAGCTGAGAGATCACACCAAGAAGCCTGCCTGCTGCGGCGGCGGGTGGCTCTGCGCGCTTCCCTCTGGGGTCCAGTGCGGTCTGCGTCAGCCGGCGAGTCTGCGCGCCGAGGAGGGGAGGAGAGAAGGCAGGACGCTGCGAAGAGGGGCTGCCTGCTCTCGCACGGCCCTTGCACGGCCCTCTCAACGCCAGCGTTGTGTCGCTCCCGACACTGGCAAAGTCACCGGCACGTGATTTCTCGTCACAGCCTGCTGCCCCAAAGTCAGAAGCAACAGCTTTGTCCATATTTATAATCAATTATTTCTGAGAAAAAGCCATTGTCGCTGCCTATGGTATGCATCAAATGTGTTAATGCACACGGAAGTACTGCTTGTGCCTGAAATATAGGTTAATGTGTATTAATCTAATTAGTGATAATTTACACAAGCAGACATAGGGGAACATAAGCATGTCTGCTGGTTTGAAATTCTCCAAACTTCTTTATTATGTTATATATTTCAAAATGGGCATCTGGAGTATGCAAATAACAAGCACTGTCAAAGATGCTCTGAGCTATGATTCTGAGAGATGAGGAAGGATAGAACCTGGAGTGATTGTTTTTTTGGTACTTACTCCTCCTGCCTGAAAACTGACATTCCTTTTTTTTTGATAAATGGATCTTAATGGACTGTGCTTTTTACTCTTCCTTTTGCTGAAAAGCTTATTTTTAACTTCTTCACAGAATTCTCAGAGAACACTGCAGAGAGCCGTGTGCCTCCAGGGCAGGGAGGCCCAGAGGCTTTACTTTTCCCTCCTTCCCCGGGAGACAGAGGGCACCACCAGGGCCAGGTGTGTCAGCCAAGGGGGGCTCGTGCTCCGCTGTGCACACCCAGCGTGTGGGGGGCAGACAGGACGCGAGCAGTGAGGCTGCAGAGATGCTGTATTGCCCCACGAGCACCGGCTCTGGCTTTTCCACTGAAATTTAGCGCTGGAATGAGTTCTTTCTTTCTAGATATGATCATAAATTTTATTTTAGTTCATTATTTTTTAATTTTCTTACTTTGTTGCATCCTTTTTGGACAGTATTTGAGGCGCCCATCAGGCATGATCCCTGTAGTCCTCCCCCACGGCCTCTGTGACCATCGCTACAGCCCCCTCTGCTCTTCCTTGCCTGCTCTGACCTTCTCCCCCACCCCCTGCCGTGTGCCTCAGACCCAGGGTCCGCTTGCAAGTTTGTCGTTCTCCTGACCCTGTTTGATTTCCCTACATTCCTCCTGTAAGTGACACATCTGTATTTTTCTTTTTCTTTCTGACTTACTTCGCCTTAGCATCATCCCTTTCAGCTCCACCCACGTTGCTGCAAATGGCAGGGGTTTATTTTTTTGATTGCGGAATGGAAAATACTGGCACACCATGCAACTGATACAAAAACAAGGCAAACAACCCAGTCAAAAAATGGGCAGAAGAACTAAAAAGACCCTTCTCCACCAAGAGTTCTCGATGCAAGCCTGGGGCGAGGTCCTCAGGGGGCAACTCCACTGAGGAGCACGCGGCGGGAGCTCGCTGAGCTCGAGCCTTCGCTCCTCCTCCTCTTCCTGTCCCTGCTGCCTACAGGCTGCAAACTCAGTCCCAGAAGACAGCTAAGGCAGACCGGACACAGTTCTTCCCTTCTCACGGTCAACGCTACACTCTGTTCTCTACTTTGCTCCTTGCTTTTGAAAACACGAGGCGCCTACCTATGTGGGTGGATGTTCAAGACCACCTGCACAAGACCCACACAGACCGCCACAACACGACACGCACGGAGGAGAAGCTCGGGAACACGCTCCCGTCTCACGGGGTCACCACAGCCCGTGACTGCATCCCGGACGATCCGCAGATGACGCCCGAGGCAGCGTCGGTGAGGTGTGTGCACTGCGATTTCCCGGGGCGCCTGGCTCCTTGTGGGGGCACACGGCCCCGGCCACCCCAGCAGGCGGTCGCACCTCACTGCTGCGGGGGCTCCCACAGGTCCCGCCACGCGCAGAGTCCGCAGCTGCGGAGCCGTGCGGCAGGCTCTCAGTCCTCGCTGCTCCCGGTCCTAAGAGGCTTGGCCTTCGCAGCTCATCAAGTCATTAGACCTCGGAGGTAGGGGGGGAGCAGCAATTCACCTGAAATCATCAAATTTTAGCGCGCCGGCAGCGAGGAGCCTAACGGGCCATGGTTTCTCCGCCGCGCACCACCAGGGACGGAGCGAGGCCGGGACTCCGACTGCGAAGGGAGCCGAGGCTCCACCCGGGAAGCAGCCTCCCATCTGGTACGCTGACATTCTGGGCATGTTTTGTAAATCTTTATATTTTAATCTCTCAACGGCAAATTCCCACGGGAACAGTGAGTGCCACACAGCGCGGCCAGGCAGCAGGCCCGCCGGGAGGCTGTCGGGAGGCTGCTCGGCGAGTGAGACGCACGCGGGGTCCCAGGGCGAGCGCAGCTGGCGGGGAATGCAGGTCCTGGCTGCTTGGACTTCTGACGTGGGGTGGGGGTGCCGGGGCCTGCAGTTTTCCCGGCAACTCTGAGGCGGTCCCTGATTGTGGAGAACGCTGAAGCAAGTTGTGGAGACGGGGCGGGGGCTGTGGGGCTGCTGGAGCTCAGGGCTGGCAGATTCACTGCTGGGGTTCAGCAGGGCTCTGCACGGGGGTTGGCTCCTCACACACTGCTCAGCTCGTTGTGGGAAGTGCCCTGCATTTTGTGCAGTGACTCCTGGGGGGCGAACTGAGCAAGCCGGGGTGGTAGAGGCCATTTCCGGAGCTCCCGTCTCTCCTCTAAGAGGATGGCTTACACGCAGACAAGTGTAAGGCCAATGAACACTGTAGAACTAGACACACGTAAGGACACCGTAGCGAGCCACACAAGTGTTGTACCTAAGGTGCAGCGAACAGTGTCACCTGTGACATAATGTTGCCCACAGTAACAGGTCATTCTCATCTCCTAATCCAAATGATTTGCTTAAGAGAGCTCCTTTGGGGCCCGCCCTGGTGGCGCAGTGGGTTAAGCAACGCACTGTGAAGCAAACCGCAGCCACTGCAGCACGGGTTCGATCCCTGCCGCCGGCTGGGGAGGGGACCCACAGGGCACAGCAGACCTCTCCTGCCTCGCCTGCTGCTCCCCTCAGCAGTGTGTTTCAGTCAGTCTGCCTGTTCTGCTCCCCACTCTGTCTCTGGTGGATCCTCTGACCCCCCACAACTCTGGCCTACACCCCAGTGCTTGTATGCATAAGTAAATAAATCTTTAAAAAAAAGAGAGCTCCTTTGGAGGGGATAAAAACTCCCGCGCCGCACTCCCACTTGCCCTGCCCTTACATGAAGAAGTAGTGGCCACGTCCACACTCGCTGACTCGTCCCCTTGGAGGACTCTGGCCCTGAGCGCCGTCCACAGACACCTGTGTGGGGCCTGCTGAGACGATGCGGAGCGTCAGCTGCCTGGGTCACCTACTGAGGTTCAAGGCCACCGCCCCGGCCCTCCTGGTTCACCCCCACGGGCCCAGCCCGCAGACTGACGCGGAGACACAGGCCACTGGCCAGTTCTCCCAAGCCCAGCGTGCGCCGTCAGGGCACGGGCCCCACGGGGCGGGCTGGGGTGGCCTGGGCTCCTCCGCCACGCCTGTCGCTGCAGATTGGCACAAGACTGCAAGGTCACTGGGGCTTCTGAGCCACGCAGCAAACGCACATGGCCACACGCCCTGCCGTCGCGGGGCTGCGGCCCTTGGGGCTCTGACTCAGTGACTGGACTAAAATCCCATGGGTGTGGAGAAGGAAATTTGATAAATGTTTACATTACTAAAACTTCAGTATTTCGACATGCACGACGCAATACAAAAACCTACTACTTCTGATACAAGAGCCGCGGGGACAAATGGCCTTTCGCTAAACAGATTTCTACTTCGTGAAAGAATGGAGAGCTGGACTGCCTAAACAGTAACACTAGTGAACAGAAGCCCTCTCTGGGAACCTCCGCCACGCCGGTCACCCCTCAGGAGCACGTCGTCTTCCGAGGCAGGGCGCGGGCCGTCTGTGCGAGTGGGCCACGCGTGTGCTCTGGGTCCAAAGCAAGCGGGCGAGGAGCACTGCTGACGGCGGGAGCACGGCCTGGGCCAGGGCAGCGGACAGGCAGGCCAGGGCTTTGCCCTCTCGTCCCCACCGGTAAAAGCGCCCACCTCGTGAATGTGAGCGGACCACCTGCTTACCCTCGGAAAGTTTATTTTATCTAAGAACCTTCATTTTCACCCCAGTTTTTACTCCACAAGCCACTCAAGAGAAGTAGCAGGGGAAGGCCCTGTTAAATTAGACCCTAGAAAACCACCAAGGCGGACTCAGATGACGCGAGCCCTGCCCTTCACTGTCCGTCCCTCCTGAGGGACAGCAGCCTGTCGGGAGGCCTGTCCGGGTGGAGCGGTCACGCGGCAGGGGAAGGCGGGGGTGAGGGCAGGAGCCGAGAGCCCCACACCCTGGCGCTGAGCAGATGCAGAGCACCGCAGGGCGGGGCGGACCCTGCCGAGGTCATGGACACCGCGCTTTCTCTTTGGGTCGTGAGGGAACACGAGGAGGTGGCCCAGGCACAAGGCGACAGGACACTCTCCCTGCACTCATCAGACTGGTCCCCCGAGTGCAGCTGTTGAGATTAAAGAGCATTACATGTCACAGTTTCCAAAAACGTATTAGAGACTACAGCACGGAGAGTCTCGCAGAGACAGTCCGCGAAAAGCATTTCAAGGTGTTTCCCGAAATGATAAACGCGCTCGAATCCTCCCCACACCCGAGCTCTGCCCCGGGTCACTGCCTCTGAGACGGCTCTCTGACGGGCACCGCGTCTGAAACATTGCAGACCTGAATCACCCCAGAGACAGCCTCACGAGTTCACCCGCAGGCCGCGGCCAGTGATGCTGGAGACGCGGCCACGCATTGTGCGAACAGAATGAGTGAAAACAGCCTAAAAATGCAGCGTCAACCCGAGGTCTCAAAATGGTCAAGCGGTCAAGAGCTGGACATCAGGGAAGCTGTCCCCCTGCCCCGAACAGTGCGACTTCTGGGGGTGTTTCTGTCAGCTTGGGCATGAGCCTCGGGTGAGGGCAGGGAGGCCGCTGGGGCACAGGCTGCCAAGTTACCTGTTGAGCTGTTCACCATGTTGGACGTCATGCTGTAGGGGGGCGCCTGGGTGTTCATCAGCCCAGAGCTGTTGTTCATGGGCTGGCTGTAGGGAGAGCTGGAAGCCATAAGTCCACTCGGATTCATGCCGGAAAAGCTGCCTTGCCTGCATGG
The DNA here is from genome assembly GCA_019455555.1 of Galemys pyrenaicus. Lineage (NCBI taxonomy): Eukaryota > Metazoa > Chordata > Mammalia > Eulipotyphla > Talpidae > Galemys > Galemys pyrenaicus. The sequence continues at coordinate 1,753,326 of JAGFMF010011435.1, forward strand.
AGAGAAAGCACAGGCGTCGATGCAGGTGCAGCCGGGCCGGGCGAGCCGAGCGGCGTGGGGGGCGGGCGGGCGCTGCCCTCGTGCCTGCTGGGCACTGGCGTCCCGAGAGCAGCCGCGCTCTCCCGCAGGTCTGCTCGGGCGCACCGCTCAGAGTGCCAGTGACACAGACTTCACGTCCAGCTATGCTCTTCTCGGTCATGTCACGGGACCCAGGTTACCATTTACCGAGGGCAAGAGAAGGGGAACTTGAAATAAGGACAGGAATTACAAAAGCAAGCAAAATTAATTCCTAATGGCTAAAGTGCTTTCACTGTTTGTTTTTTATAAAAACGTTTTTCTTCACGTCAAAAAACACAAGCCACGGAATGACAACAACTGGGCACGTGGGGAAGTGATCAAACAGCCATTTCTCTGACCTAAATTTTCTGATATGAGGAACACAGGAGAAAGCCCCGGGGCTGGCTTCAACCCTGTGGTTTACGTGAGCAGGTGCCATGATCTCCTTGGTAACAACACAGGAAGCCAGACGCCCGCCCAGCAGAGCTCTCCGTGACCAGGAGGGGCAGCTGCCGAGACTGGTGGTTACTGCCCCGGAGCCCCCCACGCCCCATGGCTCATGAAGTTTGTCTTCTCGGGGCTAAGGCTTGTCAGCTTTGTGTCTTCCCTGGGTGAAGGACAAACTCTACTCTTGCAAAGGAGAGAGGGGTGTTCTTTGATGTGAAGGAGACAACTGTCACACAATGTCATTTCTCTACTGCTGGTAATGAGGGGACAGAGATTTAAACGGTGGCTTAATTCTCCTAGGAAAATCACAAGGCAAAAGGAAAGAGGATGGCAACGTGACAAAGTCTTTAAAAGGTTCCACTGCTGCAGTCAAGCTTTTATTATGTAAATAGTAAACCTTTAAAAAACTTCCAGTTTTGTCTGCTCATGTTTACTCTTAGGGTAAAGCTAATAGAAGGGGTAAGATCCCCAGGCCCCTCATTTATCTGTTCTAAATTAATATGACTATGACCCCTGTGGATCTACTTAACTCATCTGGTGGTTCTTAATGTCTAACAGTAAAAGTTTCTTAGAGATTATTTAAAAGATTTAAATGATTAACATAAGTCATAAAAAACCGTTGCTTTCCTACAGCTAGTTTCAGTGAATTTAACTTTCTCTCTGATAAAGCTCAAACGTGGGCCACTGGAAAATCCCAAATATCAAAGGTGTGAGTTCTTTTTTCTCCCTTAATTATTATACAGACCATCTGGGAAAACACTATACAAACTAGCACTCAACCATAGCTTGGAAAGAATATTCTAGAAGGCTGAAAGTTTCACTTCTGCCTTCAACTCCAACTCAATGAAGCTCCAGTTTGAATGAGAACAGCTTGCAGAATCAGTCTCCCACTGCCACTGTGGTCACTGAGAATGGACCCAGGCCACCCAGAGCCTGCAGGTCACACTCTGACACCAAGGATGCCGCCGGGCAGCCGCAGACGTCCCCGTGCGGGAAGGGCCTGGAGGCCAGCGTGCAGCCCGCCTGCACTCACCCAAGAGTCCCAGCTGACCTCTGCGTGCTTTCACTCAGACGAACGGCAGCGTGGCATCTACCTTACTGCTCCCGGGAAGACAAGCGGCGCCTGCCGGAACGGCTCGCCACTTCGTAGTGGCACCGTCACCGCAAGAGCACCCCTGACTCAGGAGCAGGTTTGTCTCCTGGAGACGATTCTGAGCGACTGTTTCCGAGTCACAGCCAACTGCGACAGGTCCTGCATCCAGGCCCGGTGCCCCGTCTATGCCCCAGCCCCAGGCCCCTCCCCACCCCGTGCTGGCTCAGGACTGCTGTGGTGCATGCTCTTCAGTGGCTGAGCTTTGCTCACTAACTGGGGTTCCGCCAGCTCCCTGAGCGCGCTCCCGGGAATCCCGGGTGACTGCCGGCAAGCACCAGCCAGCTCAGTTTAACACGGACGGTAACTAACGAGCATGGAACGGTGGTGCCCGTGACTAAGGTGGCCAGAGAGCCAGAGTGAGCCCACCAGGCCCTGGTTGGGGTGGGCGTGAAGGCACCGCCAAGGTGCCGCCTACACCTGCTCCGTGATCCCGGGGTCAGCCCCGGGCACGCTCCGTCACGAGGGCCCGCGGCAGAGGCCCGCGGACGCCCAGGCAGGCGTGCCGCTGGCCACGGGCCCACGGCTAGGCCCCGCCCGAGAGCCCGGCTCCAGAGCCGGCCCTGAGCCCCTGCCTGCCGCCGCTGGGCCTGCGAGCCAATCGCTTGGGACCCTGGAGAGCTTCCCGGGCACCCTGCCGGGTCCTGGAGACAGAGACCGCGCTGCGGGAGGAAACAGAAGGCGGCCGCCCCCAAGCTGAGCACCCGACTCTTCCTGCCTGGTGTCTCCGGCAGAAGAGGATTTCTGAGCGCCTCTCCAGCCGAGCGGACCCCCGCGCAGGCCTGCCGCACCTCGGAAGGGTCTTCACAGAGTCAGCCGGCCCAAGACCCGGATCACCACTCACAGTCCCTTTGTCCAGGGGAAATGAGAGCGTGGCTGCAAGGGCAGGAAGGAACACAGGCCGAAAACGGGGAGACCCCCCACCGGCCAGCCGCACTGGGAAGAGCCAAGTGTCCCCCACTCTCGGGCGTGAATCTCTGGGTGGTTGCTTCTAGTGCCTCTAGAGGCGCCGCAAGCCTTCGTCACCAGCCACTGCTCCCCCTGGCGCCCCTCGGGGCTGCACACCTGGCCCTGTCTCAGCAAGAATTCACTGACATTTGAAAATAACGGTTTGTTGTTACGCCACCAGGCAGCCGGCCCTGGAGCTCCTGCAAGGCGGTGCCCACAGGCCCAGGAGCTGCCCGGCTGCGTGCCCCAGCCCTGCGCCCTCTGTCAAGGAAGGTGCGGGGGCTGGGATTTGAGCACGCCGGCCTAGGGGATAACCAGAGAGCCTCACTTGTGAGCTGGTCTCCGGCCGGGGCTCATGTGTGTGGAGCTGTCCCGGCCCCGCCAGGTTGCCAGGGTGAGAGCGAGGGAGGCCCCGCGCACGTCCCCGAGGCGCCTCTCTGCTTCGCGGCCTACGTGCACACACAAGCCGTTTTTCCTTTTTTGTAGGAGAACGTGTTCCTTTTCTTCACTTCGGCGACGTCTCACGTATCATGCCTTCGCCCGCCGCCGGGCTGACGTGGTAGGGAGGAGACGTGGGCGGCAGTTTTAAGCGAGCATCTCTGATGCTCACGGTGGAGGCAGCAGAGACTCCCGCTTTCCAAGATGGCCTGGGCGAGGCGACACCAGCACACAGAGCAAAGGCACGCGCCCCAGCACCCTGCTTTCCCGTGAACAAGCGCAGCGACAACTTTAAGGGTATGACGTTGGCGCCACAGAGGCCACTTCTGCCCCGTCTTCTTCGGAGCAGCCCCCACTGTGGGCCCCTTGGCCGTGCGCGGCAGCGCCACAGAAGGGGACACGTGTGGGAGACGCCCCATAGCAGGCTCCCCCACCGTAGCCCCGCACGTCCACCGAAGCCCCCTCCGCGCTCCAGGTGAGAGGAGGCGGTGTGGGCCTGCCCGCCCGGGAGCCGGCTCTGGCACTCCGTCCTGTAGGAGGAGTCTGAGCGCTGGGGCCGGGCAAGATTGCTCAGTGGCACGATCGACGTAGTCGGCCTGGAAACTCGGGGTGCCTTTGCTTAAGTCCAGCAGCGATCGGAACCAGCAGCCTGCAAAGGCGAGGAGCCCAGCGCCGGCAGAGTTCACCCTCGGGCGGGGCGCCCGTCTCACACGCCGCGCGGGTTCCCGACCGTCCAGGCTTTGGTCCAGCCAGCCCCCGCGGGAGGCTCCATGAAGAGCACTCGCACCTCCTACCCTAAGAGGGAAAGCAGCACCCGGCCCCGGAGCGACACCCTCACGACAGGACGCGCCAGCCCGCCGTGTCGGGCGCGGCTGACCACCAGCACGTCCCCGCAGCAAGTGCGTTCGCAGCCTGCTGCAAGTGTCCTGATTTCGAGAAGCCGGCCACTCTAGCTCGGGTCAGCCCTGAAGGTCAGCGGCACGTGTATCCTCGGGCCCAAAAGGGACAAACCGCAGCGAGATCGACTAAGAAACCCGCAGGTGCTGCTGAAACTCACAACCCACGCTATTGCGTCTCTTATTCCTGAGGGGCTGGCCGGACGCCGCTAACACGGAGGAGGAAGGCCTTCCGTTTGGGTCACAGCCCCGGCCCGTGGCCAGGACGGGTGTCCGAGGAGAGAGGTGGGGGCACAGAGGGCACCACCCGGCCCAGCGGCCGGGACAAAACCAAGCAGCACAAGTCAGACCCGGGAGCGAGCAGCGCAGAGCCCAGTGGGAAGGGAGGCTGCAGAGCGGCGGCTGCAAAGAGGGGTGTCCGCAGCGGCCCGCTGGGGAGGGCTGAGACCCGAGGGCCCGAGGCACGGGCACGCTGGGGGAAGCAGGGCTGGGGGAAGCAGGACTGGAGTGGGCGTGGCGTGGCCGCACGGGCTGGGCCTTTGGTCCCGGGAGGCTCCATCTCGGTCCCAGAAGCTAGACGGCACCAGCGCTCCGGGCAGGGGGACGCCAGAAAGCCGCTTTACAGGGGTGGCTCTGAGCAGCGGGGGGTCGGGGTCGGCCACCAGGTGTGTGGCACCCCACAGCACGGGGAGAAGGCGGAGCCTCGCACGGGAGCCTCGGGAGGCCGCGTCACGCCGAGAGGCCGAGGGAGCGGCTGTGGGGAAGGAGAGGCACACCTCCTTTCCCGGTGTCGGCCTGCAGCAGGGTGGATGACCGGGAGGCTGCAGCTCAGCGCTGGGCGGGCTGCGTCGCACAGGCCCGAGCTCCCGAGAGGCACCCTGGGGCAGCTGGTCTGGAGGGGGAGGCCTGGGCTGGCGGCTGGCCTCCACGCGCAGCAGTGCGGGCTCCGGCCTTCTGAGAACGCCAGCCTGCAGATGTGCCCTCTGCGAGGCCACTGGCCTGGGGGTGGGGGGGGTCCCGCAGCTCCACTGCACACGCCAGCGGCTCGGGGGCTCTCCCGCTCTAAGTCACTAGCCCTAGGTCCTTTGGTAATCGGTGACACTCTACTTTTCCCTTTAAGAACAGGCGGGGGTCGGGGGGTGCCTTTCAACAGCCCTATGCAGACACCGGACCCAAGGGCAGCGGTCACTCTGTCGGCCTGTTCTAGGGACTGGTCTGGTGTGGACGCGCGGTCAGCGGGCAGGTGTCAGCGACGCCAGCACCAGGGAGGGACGCGGCCCTCTCCACCCTGGGTGCTTTGGCAACGTGCCCGGCGGCATTCCTCTGGGGCCTCCGCGGGGCCTGTCCTCCTCGGGCACCCCTCTCCCAACGCCTCTGGGGGCACCTTCCCGTCTGGCGCTTTCGCTTCGCCTGATGCAGGCACCGGGCCCAGTGTTCTGGAGTGGCCGATCTCCACCTCCTTTCAGAGCAAACAGGAGAACAAACAGCTCGAGGGTTCTGAGCGAGATTCCCCGTCAGGGTGTGAAAAGTGCAGTGTCTGGCTGCTTGGACCCTGGTAATTGATAACCAAGAATGTTCTGCTCGTCTCGGAGTTGATTTTGGCTTAAGCCCGTCGTCCCTGATTCCGGAGCGGTTACTGGCAGCCGTGCAGAGACGAGCAGAAAGTCCTGCCGACACCGCGCCTCTGGGCTCCGGCCGCCTGCGGGCGAGGTGCCGACAGCCACAGGCAGCAGGGACCCGGCTCCTCCTTGCAAGACATGAGGCTGGGGCCTCGTGGGGTCGGGCACAGGCCCCTGGGCTGGTGAAAATGGACCCGCTGCAGGAGAGATCAGTTGCTGCTGATGCCCGCAGGAAAAAGCAAAGGTCCTAGCGGCTTTCATGAAGAGCTTAGCTTTTAAAAATGTGTCTTGAGAGCAGGCCATCAAGAAACAGCTTCCACGCCCTCATGAGGCTCCTCCCTTCCGGGGCGGAGCCTGCCTTTGGAGCAGACCGGCCCTGGGGGGGCGGGGCCGAGGTGCGGGCACCTCAGTGGCTCCGGGGCGCAGCAAGCCTTCTCCGAGCCGTGGCTTCCATGCGCACAGCCACACTCACGCGGGCTGTGGTCTGGGATGGTGCGGTGGCCGTGTGTCTACAAGGCCCGGGGCACACTTTAAAAATACTTTGTTGCTAGAGGATCTTGTAAAAGTCTCAGTCTCAGCCAAGCACAATGCAAGGAGGCGTGTCTGCGGAAGGAGAGGGAACGCACAGGGGAAGCGGGTCTCTTTGGGGCTCTCACTCAGGGCGGATACTCAGCTGAGTGCCCTCTGAGGAGAGAGAGCTCAGACTGCTTAGGACTTACGGTAATTCACACACTTCTGCATCTCCTGAACCAGTGCGCAGGCTGGGGAGAGAAAGAGGCTTGGGAACAAAAGTGTCCATCATGGACTTGGCCGCAGTACTGTGCAAAGAACACCTTTGTTCAGGGCTGTAGTGTCAGGACACAGATCAAAAAAGTCATTTCTAATTAAAAAAAATCCTCCTGAAAAATCCTGTAGATTTCCATGCAAAAGGCAGTCACTTCCTTTGGTTAAGCAAAACATTGCTCAAAACGCTGAAACAGTGTTGTAGAAAAGGCCTGAAAGCAGCAAAAACCAGTTTTGTCCTGGGGGCTCTGCCCTGGGAAGCAGGAGCGGCTGGCTCCAGCAGTTACTGACGGGTACATATGCATACAGGCGATCCCGCAGCATCAACAGTCGAGGCAAGAAACAAGACCCGTGAGTCTGTAGCCTTGGGGTTTTCTTCACAGGCACCGGCCCCCACTAGGAGCTTCCCCGGCCACCCGCCACATTTCCCAGGCCCAGGCAGACTGGAGATCACGCACTCTTCACCCCTCTGGCTGTCCCTGCTGCCTCCAGCCCCCACACGTGCAGGCTGTCAGTTCGGGCTGAGAACAGCCGGGCGCTCCTCCTAGAGCCTGCAGGCCGTGAAGAGGCTGACGCCTCTGCCTGTGACGACTCTGCAGGGCCGGGGCCGGCTGTGCTGCTGCTTTCTTCGGGCAGCCCCAGCCTGTCTGTGTGTGTGGGCGCACGAGGCAGGTTCACCACGGAAACAGGGGCACACTCTCCACTGATTCACCTGGTGAGAACCACAGCCCCAAAACCATGTGGCCGTGGGTCACCCCAGGCGGTTAGGAAGTACACAGTGGTAGGGGAACAGACCCGCCCTGGACCCACGGCACCTGGAAGGCAGAAGGCCAGTGAGGTAGGAGGAGAATGCCGACGTCTGAGAGAATGAGGTGGACGCCCACATCTGGGGGACACCCAGAAAGAGGGGTTCGGGAGACAAATGCAGCCGCACGTCCGGACCCCAGAGCCGCAGGTCTGTGTAAGCACTGGCTCCTCCTGGTTTCATCCGGTCGCCCCAAACTGAGCCTAGTAACTTCTTCTTTCAAAGCCCACCAGGAGGGCAGAGGGGGTGAGGGCGCGAGTTCCCAGCACACTCTGCTTTGCATGGGTGCTTCTCGGGCATGGGAACCCCAGACGCCACCCTCAGATGTGCGCTGGCAATGCCAGCAGCAGCCCGGGGGTGACGCGAAACAAGGGCTCCCCGGCCTCAGCGCTTGCACATGTCAACACCTCTCCCCGCAGTCGTTTGGGGACCCTCACAGACTCCAGTCCAAGGAAGGTTTGCTGAGTGTTCCACAGTTTGATTCAGAGGATCTCATTAAAACTAAAGAAAAAAAAAATCTCGTAGTCTTTTACAAGTTAGTTTCACTACTTTTTGGTTTGAAGACTAATAAATGATCTTTACGACTTCAGGAAGGGTCCTGCTGCTGAAAGATCTGGCTGAAACCATAACCCTGAAATACCAACATGGTAGATTCACCCCCATTCCAAGTTCTGAAGGGAAAAGGGGGGCTAGAAACCCAAGCTCACTGTTCAGCTGCTGAGGCGAAGGCTTGCATTTACTTGCATATATCCAACTATTTTGCCTTTGAAATCTTTTCTTTCAATACCATGACTTCTCCCATCACAGCGATTGTTTTAAAATCCAAGCGCCCAGCGTCCAGAGGACTCGGTTCTCAGTTGATACAAACGAGCCACAGCCCTCAGGCCCACGGACCCCTGCCCTGGGGCCTGACACGCGACGAGTCTCGCTCCCTCCTCTGACACCTTAAGGCTCCGTTGCGCGCGTCCACTTTGGTGGCTCCAGGCCCGTCAGCAGACCCACGTCCCGGCTCCAGGGGAGAATAACACAGAAAACGTGCCTTGCGGGCAAATAGCGACAGGGAAAATGAACTCTCAGTCTGCCTCATGCCCGCAGAGCGGCTGGACGGCGGCGTGGTGTGGCGGCCGCTGCGGTTCACTCCTCGGCTTCAAGCACCTGGGCAGCCCGGAGCACGCGCTGCCGGGCGGGGAGACCTGCTCAGTGAGCACGGAGCTCCAGGGCCTCCTGCAGGACGCAAAGGCCCACGGCGTTTCCGCAGCCCAGAGAGAGAGGCTGACGTCCCACAGCTGTGGCCCTTAAAATCCCCTGACTCCTCTTTTACTGAAGGCAAAAATTTTAAGCGAATTTGTTCTCCTGGTTTCGGGTGTGAAGTATTGAAAGGCAGCCTGCGGAGGCCTGCGACGGTCAGTATAAAACCCCCTCTGGCGAGCGTCATACGACTATCCAAATGGACTGGTCTTGGCCCGTTTCTTAGAAACTACAGCCTGAGTTTTCGCCTCCGGGTGGTCCACTGCGGAGCCTTTGGGGGACGGAGGGGGCGACAGACGTCATGCCTGTGTGAGCCTCACGGCAAGATGCGGCCTCCCGCGCAGTGGTGCGGCAGCCCTGCTCGCGGGCGCTGGGCAGACAGGAGGGCGCGGGGTGGAGGGCACCTGGCCCAAAGCGCACTCAGCCCACCTGCGTGCGGACAGGCAGCTTGGTGGTCACCTCGAGGGTTTTGGTCACAGAAACCGACTCCTCAGGCTGCATGCCATGCTTGACCAGGGAAGGACACTGTCCTTACTTCCTGCGAGGTGCAACAAGAGCCGCGCTAATGGAAAAATCCCGAAGCCCCGACCTCAGGGTGAGGAGAAGAACCTCGCCAGGACAGCAGTGTTTACCGTAGCAGGGCTGCCCTCAGACCAGGAGCTGCACTAAGAGGTTTTCTCCAAGGGGACGGTCTCCAGAGGCGACGTGCAGGGTCCAGAGCAGGAGTCCGGGCTGCGCTTTGCCCTGCCTGGGCCCAGCGAGACGCCTGAGAGGGGACGCACAGCCTCGCGGCCCCAGGGTGACTACTCTATCCGGAAACTGCTCTGGGGAACCTACCGCCCGCGTGGGACTGACGCCCACATCGCAAGTCACCGAAGACGGCTTCAAGCGGGACGGCAGGTGCTGCTCACTCAGCCGCCCGGCACGGAGGTCCAGGCTCCGCCGGACTCTGCAAATTCACCCGAGTCACGCATCGTCCTTGGACTGAAGTCCAAGAAAATAAACATCTAGGTAATGCTGAAAAATCCAAATTTACAATCAGTGTAGTTGGCAGAAAGGAAGACTAAGGCACTGCTTTGGACGTGAGCGCGGCGCTCTCTCTATCTGAGAGTGGGCGCGGCCCTGGGCAGACGGTCCTCATCGTTGCTAATTTCAGATGACTGGACATTATCACTCAGCCAATCTGGGATCTGAGCAGCGAGCCTCGCCACAGCCTGTTGTAAATCCACACGGAGAGCTGAAAGGAAAGACGGCTCCCCTCTGTGCACACTGGACTTAACACGGAGCAGGGGGGCTTTATTCTTGGTACAGCCTTAAGTAATCAGGGGAACGGCTTTCAGCCAGTGAGGCCTGTGTTTCCTCTCTAGCGTAGCTCAGATTCAGGCAACTGAGAGTGCCTCAAGCACAGCGGCCCGAGTCTCAGCTGCTAAGCGTGGCTTTGTGTGTCTAACTGCAGACACATACACACAAATACACACACACACGCTCTCATTCTCTCTCTCTTTTGCTCTTGTTCTCGCTCATTCTCCACCGTTGTCACTAATTTGTCTCTTGCAGATTCCTTCTAAGAAGGCCCCAGGCCCTTTGGGACTCTGACTTGGGAGAGAAGTCTCCTGCCCAACTCTGTGATCAGTGTTTCTGAAAGGCCAGCACACCCTCCTGTCCCAAAGAGAAACAGACACACAGCTGACTGGCTTTTCCACACAGTTTCAACCTGACAGCAGCTGTCAGTGGGGGCAAAAAGCAGAAACAAAAGCAAAAACAAGTTTGCTGCAACAGGCATTTAAACAGAGCAAAAGCATGTGGAAATCGAATTTCTTAACACACAGCACTCAAACATGTAACACATGTTTTCTCACAGTAAAGCTTCTGCTCAAAAAAAAAAAAAGGCACACAGGTCACGTGTACCGCCACGTGCAAAGGAAGGGAGATTTAAAATAGAAATAAAGCTGAATTTCCTTTCTTTTTTAGAAAGAATGCCATCAACCTGAAAGGCAAAATTCCGCGTCAAAAGGGCTAGGCTGCAGAGAGGAGCCTTTGCCCGGTGCACTTTGCCAGAGTCACACAGAAGAGCTCCAGCATCTTTATTTTAATTAAGGAGGAGGCGCTGAGGCTGGGGACCTGGTCTGGGAGCTGCTGGCTGTGGTGCAGATTTGATCTTCTCGTGCTGGTTAGCTAACATTGATTTTCTGCCCCAGTGGAAGAGACTTGACTCCGATGCATGCCATTTAAATTCATTTTACACAGCTGCTTAATGTGGCTTGGCAAGGTAAGCCAAACTAGCTGTGTGGGTCTGAATAGGGCTCCAGAGTTGGTAATAGACAGAGCCCGTGGCTCAGTAGCTGAAGGGAAACGCTTTGGCCCACGGTGCTCTCCCTTCTGACTCGGAAAGTGACCTTGAAGGTGCCACAGGAAAGGAAAAAAGAAGAAAAGACAATTTCCCGCCAAATAAATAAGTGTGTTTACCTGACTCAGTGTTTGCTATTTCACTTTCAGGATTATGTTTACAGAATTCTGTTCTTGTTGGTCCACGCCGAGGACCACGTTTATGGGATTTAGAGCACTCAGTTGTAGAATTATCACCGGCTCGTGCTGCCTAGATAAATGTACACTGAATAAACATGACTCTAATGAAGAGCTCTGTGCCGAGCGTTCACACAAGGCGTGAGCTCATACTCCTCTAAGTTCGGTTTTTAAACAAACCTCGTTGACTGTTGCCCATTTCCTTTTAATCAAAAATTGGTACATTTCGACTGAAGCCAACTACTGAACATAAATCACCCTGTGTAGGATAATCTCACCCTCAATGTATGCAAAATAATATCAATTAGCATTTTCGCTGCTCAACCGCTCAATGGTAATATACTTCAAGGAATTACTGGCTGAAAAATGGCGGCAGCCTGCTACTAGTAGCTTTGCAGCAGGAGAGGAGATGTTTTGTTGCTGTATGTAATTCCTGTGCCAGAGTCGACAGTAACACGGCAACGCTACGCAGGCTTCGAGACGCCGTCCGCGCCTGCATTGGAGGGTTTGGCTGCGTCTGCCCGGTGGCTCCCGTGCCCCGCGCCTACTCGGACGAGGAACAAAGGGATCTTCGCGGGACAATGAGCCTCCCTGGGCCCGCTGAGAGCTCCAGGACTGTCGCCTGCCAGGGGGCCCAGGCCGAGTGGGGACCCGGCCCTGAGCTCGGGGTGCGGTGGGGCGGTGCGGCACCTAGACAGGGCGCAGTCATTCCGAGGACACCACACAAGCGCCTAGACAGCACGAGGACACACGGTGACACCAGAGAGGTGGCGCCACGACGCGGACACGGACGAAGCCGACGTCCCCGCTCAGGCGGGAGGGAGGAGGCATGCCGGAGCCATGCAGACAGGGTCTGGGGCGCATGCAGCTCCACCAACCACCACGGGGCCGGAGACGAGGAGGAGGAACCGAACAGAACAGAACAAACAGAAAACCCGAACAAACAAAAGTAAACAAAAGACACCCCCAGGGGGATTTCCTTCCAGGACTGGGGCTTTCTCGTCTGGGTGTTCTTGGGCAGCCAGATGGCACGTTCAGTAACATTTTGGGAAAAAAAAGGCCCAGGTCCCGCAGCAAGTCAGGGTATGTGGCTACCTACCCGTACTGGTCAGGCTGGTGCATCATGGGAGCCTGAGAGTTGCCATAGTTGGGGTGCTGGGAAGAAAACATGGGGCGTCCGCCAGCCCCAGACTGGCTGGGATAAGCAGGCGACCTAATGTATGGTGGCCTAAGGTAGAACAGAAGAACAGCTTCTTGGGATTTGATCTGCAGCAAGCACGAAGCCCCGGTCCACCGTGTCACTTCCACGCGTGGCATGGAGGTGGCAGCCCGTGGCACACGACTCTGAACTGTGCTGCCTGCGAGTGAACTGGAGCACAGTCCTTGAAAAAAGTGGGGAGACAGGATGCAGGGGAGAGCAGGAATCTCAGATCTTGACTCAGTTTTACATCTTTGACTTTGCTAAAAGCCAAAAGATATCCAGTTCCCACCGAAGCCCCCGAAGTGCGCGAAGGGCGGTCCGTGCAGGCCGGGCTGCGGAGGGCCCCTGATGGGACCCAGAAGACGAAGACGCAGGGTGTGTTTACGGGCACATTTACATAAAGTGGTACAGAAGCTGATTCAGAAAGGGGGCGGAGAGGGACAAACAGAATTAGGCCTTCATCTCTACGGTTGCCTTCTTCCCAGGCCACCATCTGAGACTCCACGTCAGATGCAATCAAGCGCTCTCTACTCAAAAAGAAAAAAGTTGTGCTTTGTGAGTAAGAAGATGGGCGATTCATTTATGCCTGAATCAGAAATCAGAACTTCGACTAGCCCGGTCAAGCCGGCCCTGCAGGCAGGTCTAAGAGCGCGTCCCGGAGCCCACCACACCGGTGTGGAGGGGCTGCGGGCGTTCGGGAGGTTGTAAGTGGATGACAGCGAGACTGCGGCTGGTTTTAATTTTAATTCCTCTAGGGACATTTGTTGTTATCTGGAGCAAACAGTGAGATTGGAGGGGCCCCTAATATTCCCAAAATAGCAACTTCAGAGGAAAAGTAACAAAGGGACTGACTTGAACACACACGCGCGCACACACACACACACACTTTTATTGCCCTTGGACAGAAACCCCAATCGCCTCTTCTCTGCTGAAGGCCTCTCTTTGCCAGACCCATTCTTCCATGTGCCATGTTCTAAAGTGTATTTTAACGCACATGAAACGTAATTTAAGACATGCACATGAGCTTCTTTTAAAACATTCACTTTTGCCTTATACATTCTTAATTGTCATTTTTATGCAGGTCAAGTGTGTACACTTCAAAATTAATCTTAAAATTCAGAATCAAAACCAAGCAGGTAACAGGCGGAAGCCTTGCTTGTCAGGAAGCGCTTGACCAGCTAGTGGTGGCTCAGATGAGAGAGGGGCACGCCCGGAAAACGAAAATGTGGCCAGGAATGTGCCGTCTGTAAGTCTCACACATAAACATGTAGACGAACACACAACACACACACGTGCACACACAGAGCTCGTTATAGAAGGTTTTCACGCTGGGGGTGGGCAGGAGGGTTCTTGTCCACGTGCACGTACGCCCTGGTTTGGGGACCCGCAGCTCTAGCTACGCCTGTCGCCTGCGCTGGGCCGCCTGGCGCCCTCCCTCCCTGTGCCCGCTCTGGCTGCCGCCACGCCCACGCGCAGACGTATCCTACATCCGCCCACACCGAGACTGTGTTCCGGAGCGCGGCTCCGCAGCCCTCCGCAGCACGGAGCGCACGTGCCACGGGGGCCGGCCAAGCACGGTCACACGCTGCTCGCTCCGCGCCCGCGGCCGCCCCGCGCCCAGCCCGCGCGCACACGCCACGCAGACCGCCCGCCCCCACGGCGTACCTGCTCTGCGCCGAGTTCGCAGCGGCCTGCATCACTGCGGCGGCCGCCTCCTGTGCCTTACGGTTCACGGTGGGCATCGGCGGCCCCATTCCTGGCCCACCCTGCTGAGACACGCCGGGAGAGCTGGGGGTCATGCTGCTCATGTTTCCAGGGAACGGTCTGTTCTGCATCCCCGCCGAGGGCACGCGTCCCAGGGGCAGGGCGCCGCAAGGCTGGCCTGGCCCTTGTCCATGCATCTGGTTGTTGGCATTGATGCCCATGCCGGGCCCTGGGCCGCTGTAGCTTGCACTGGGCACCCCACTATACGTTGGGGGTCTGGAGTAGTTACCTAAATGAAAAGCAAACACAAATTAAAGCCTTTTACTTCATACACGTGAAAGCACCCGCCGGCGACCACCTCGTCCCACAGTGGGGTGGTCACTGTCCCTAAGAGCCCTGCTCAGCTGGCTCCCACAAGCTGGTGGCCTCCAAGTCCGCTGTCAGTGCGTTCCACGGGGGGCTGGCCACACGGGGTCACCGCCGCAGAGGGTGTCCAGCCGACATGAAAGACCCATGAGTGGCAAGAGCCCTGAGCTGCTTCGCTGCGTCCACACCTCGCATTTGCACACCGTACCCAGAACGGAGTGACGCCCCGAGACTGCACCTCCCTCTCACACCATCCCTGCCAGCTGCCAGCGACGACATGGGGCTCAGAAAGACCCCACACCAGCCACACACATTATCTCTCCAAAACCCCACAGGAGGCGCCGTGCGACACTCATGTCAGCCTAGCCCTGGTTACTCCTCCACTGCTGGGAGACAGGACCTTAGTTATTTTTGGGGTGAGCAGCAGATGAGGGGCCAGTTGTGTGTGTGCACGTCCTGTGCGCACCTGCACTCACAGGCACCAGCAGGGCGCTCCGCGGCAAGACAGAGGCGCTGGAGGGGCAGGCTGGGCAAGCGCCCCCTCACTGCTGCCCGAGCACCCTCAGGCGTGCTCAGTGTGACGGGCAGCTGTGGCGGCCACAAGAGTCCACGGCTCTGTTCCTCTCTCTTTCCACACCTTTTCTTTTGATTGAATGCAAATAAATTAAGTTCTAATAAGTGAAAGGCATGCATAATGCGATCCAATAACAATAATTGCAGATAATAATAGCTGAGCTGCACCGCATGTGAGACCTGGGCTAAGCGTTCTACAGCGAGTAATCCATTCATCCCCCAGTGAGCACATGAAGCCTGGATCTGAACCTGACTCATTTACCAGCCAAGAAAACCTACAGCCAGTAGGTCAGGACTCAAGCTCAGGCAAGCTTACTCTGGAACACAAGCAACTGACCAATACAGCACGCCCCCTTCCAACAAGCAACCTGAAATAGATGTGAAAAGACAATGCTGTGGAACACGGCTGAGTGTTTCTCAACCAGCCCTTACTACGTTCTGGAAGAAGCTCCTCCCGACTGCTCTGGACACAGGGACTAGAACGTTAGATACAATTCAGTTCCCGCATTCAAGACGAATTCGAGAGAGCGAGAGCGAGAGCGAGAGAGAGTGTGTGCTGGGGGAGCAGGGGTACGAGAAAAAACAAAAGGCAACACTGTGGGAAGTGAGCAGAAAGAAGGGCGAATCTGACTGGAGGGGAGACAGGTGGAGGTCTCTGGGAGGCCCCGTGGGGGCAGGTCTGGGATCTGGGGGAGCTAGAGGCAAAGGGAGACTGCATCACCCTCTGCGTGGCCTGCGATCGGTGGTCTGCTTGGTACAAGTTGTTAGGCTTCAACGACCAGACGCATGGGAGGGATCTCCAACCGGTTGAAAATGGCCGGGGCTGCGAGGGACGGCGGGCAGCAGGCGTGCGGGGCGGCGCTCAGGGCAGTGAGGCCGTGGACAGCTGCAAGAGGAGGGCAGAGCTGTGCGGGTCCAGGGAGGAGGCCAGCGGCAGCCGGCCGGATGTGCCGAACCCCAGACTGGGGCTTGCTTTGAAGGGGGGGCTTCTCTAGCGGAAACCGGACTGGGTCGGCCACACAGGAGCCAAGAGCCCTCGCGCTCAGTCCGTCCCAGCTCTTTATATCAGCTCACTCAGTGCACATATCAAGTGTGCGTGCCCGCAGGAGCCCGAGGCACGGGGTGCTGGCCCAAGTGGGGGGCTACATGCAGCAAGCTGGTGTGACCTGATGGACGCCAGTGCAGAACAGGACCTGGTGCCCCGCCTGCGGTGCCCATGACCGCACTGCCCCCCTCGCGCAGGAAACTCCCAGAACCCGAGCTCACGGGGCAGCGGCCCTCGCGCTCGCGCCAGCCCACCAAGCTGCTGCCCCCGCATGCCGCCAGGCCGCAGCGAGCGTCTTCACCGGTGACCCCAGCCATTGGGCGGAGGCAAAGGGCACCAGCCACCGGCCGCGCTGGCACGTTCTTCAGTAAGAGGCAGAACAGCGAACATGCTCGCTTTGCGGGCCGGTCAGTCTGAGCCACAGTTCAACTCTGCCACGACTCCTGGAAGCAGGCAGAGTCCATGCTGCGCCAGCGGAACACCTGTGCGGCCGTAACGCTTTTTCTACAGAGACAGGCGGTGGCCAGGGCGGGCCCCACCTGCAGACCCTGCCACCCGCCTGGCCGGCAGCGAGCTGATGAAACGCGCTGCCGCCACGGAAAGATCGGTCACCGCTTCTCTGGCCCTCACGCCATCTAGAAGGTGGAAGGAAGGCTGAGGAGGAGGCACAGCCCTGCAAGGAACCGGGGTGTGCGGGCGGGACAGAAGGAGGGACCAGGGAGGCACCGCAGAGCCACCTCAGCTGTTCAGCTGCTCCGAGTCAGCCTTCTACGGTGCTTCCTCAAGTGCGGCCCACTTCCCCCGCCCGCGCCTTTGCAGAAATGATCAAACTTGCAGTCCTTAACAAAAAGATTTCCATCAAAAAAGTCAATTGATTCATTGACGTTTTATTGCTCAAACATTGATTTTTCATTGATTTTATTGATTCAGCCCCGAGTTGCCGCTGGGTCTCCCACACCCTCGGTGGCAGGTGCCCCGGGGCGCAGAGGGTGGCAGCCTGCTGGACTCCGCTGGTTCTGAGGCTTAGGGCTTCTCCGTGAGCAGGAGCTGAGACGCCCCAAATCCTCGCTGCCCTCGTACCCCCGCTTCCAGGTTATCTGACAGCATCAGAGGAGCAGAGTGCTTCTTTTCGGCTCTGGCTTTTATTAAAAACACACTCATTCACAGTGTGAGTGCACATGCAATTAACATAGTCCCGATATGACTCTGTGGCGAGTTTCCAGCGCCCCAAAACTTGAAGAGTGACTCATTTGGTAAGAAACCTTCTTTACTAAAAACATATGTACCCCGTGCTTTCGAAGGAAAGACAAGAACGCTTTACTCTTGCCTCAGAAACTGATGCTTAGACGTGCTGCTGCGGGCGGCTGGCGCCGGGCCCCCAGCAGGGAGGACGCTCCGCACGCAGATCTGCGCCTGCAGTGCAGCAGGAGGCGGTGGCCCTGGGCTGACTGTGGCAGAAGCTGCAGGGACAGAGCACCTGGACGATGTCGGAAGCGCTGGGTCCCCGTGCCCCACGCCTGTCCTCCACCCAGAGAGGCAGGCGGGTGCTAGGCCCCTCAACTCTCCTCCTCTGCCAGCTGGGCGGACCCACGAGCTGGAGCTTCAGGCACAGGCCAGGGGTCTGTTTGGCAGACGGAACTCAAGGTGCTCTTTTCTTTTCCTCGAAGTATTAAAGACCTCCTTCGTCATGCTCACGCGCCTGGGTCAGCACGGCTTCTCTGGCTCGAGAGCCGATTCCGACTCTTCCTCGCGGTGTGGTCTGGACACGCTGTTCTCTCTTCCGTCACATATGAGAATGGCGGGACAGGTAGAAATCAAGCACAGCGCCCCCCTCGGTCAGCTAACACATGACGGCTATCACGGCTCGGGCAGCGACCCCCGTGGGTCTCCTCCTCACCACCTCTAAGCAGAGTGAAAAAGGCCCCACGCCTGTTCCCCTTGCCTGCTCGGTACCGTATCTTTCCCCTCAAAATAAACAAAAACCAAATATAGAAGCCAAGCAAAATAGGAGAGAAACAGCCAGGAATGAGAAGTGCAATCTTATTCCCGTGTTTCTCTAATAGATTAGTAATTTGCTGGCACTCGCCTTGACAGAAAGCAGATGGACCCAGCATTAAGCACAATGCAGGCAGCAGACGCTGGGCCAGCCCACCTCAGCTGGACGGCTCCCGCAGCCAAGTCCGAGAGCCCACGGCTTTCAAGTGGCTTCGTCTTGGCACGCCAGCTCTGGAAAATTGGTCACCAAATGCATTCAGATTTCAGCGCACCAAGAGTCACCATCAAGCGGCAGAGAGAGGACACGAGCGCTGGACCGTTGGAGCCACCGCTGTTTGCCGAGGAGGATGACAAGGAACTCCCAGCCTGCCTCTGGACACTTAAATGTGCCTGCTATCATCAGCACCCCAAGCTCACTGCTTTCGGGCACCGCCACAAAAGACAACTTGATGTTTCTCCTCGTACATCAAGTTCTGCTGTTCAGGTTAACCCCTCAAAGGTGACGAGCGTGACCAACGCGGGCCACACTCCGGGCCACTCCCCAAGGTGGCGGCGGAGGACCCGGGGTGCCCACCAGAGGCCGGACACTCGGCCCTGGGTGGGGAGCGTACAGTCAGCTCCTCCAGGCTGGGGCGGATGTACTTGTGGGTTAGAGCGACATATGCCGTGTCTCCTTGCTTGGCCAGTGATGGCCACCACTTCGCTGCGGTCTACTGCAAGGCTGTGCCACGGTTACTGATAGAGCGTACGCCCTCCCACTCGACGTGCTCCTCCCCAGCGCAGGGTGCAGACACGGGCGCCTGCTGTTACGACAAACAGACGTCTTCCTGTGGTCAAGCCCGACCCCAGCCCTGCGCGCTGGTGACCGCTGATCTGGTTTCTGTCCCGACAGTTTCCACCTGCCTCGTCCGCCACGTCACACGGCTGCCCCGCAGGCAGCACCTGTGCCTGGCGCCACGCACGCAGCGCCGCGGTCTCTAAGTCGTCCTTGCTATGGCCCGTGCCGGTCCTTCCTTCCCTTCCACGGCCGAGTAGCCTTCCACCCTGGACACGCGGCCGTGTCCGGGTTTTGGCGATGACGAGTAAAGCTGCTAAAATACAAGCACCTGTACACAGGTCTGCGCACGGTCATCTTTTCATTCCTCTCAGTAAAGCCCGAGGAGCGGGCGTGCTGGGCACACCAGCACTTGTTTAAGTTGAGAAAAACGAAAACAAGAACGCTCCATCTACCGGCCTACGACGTGCGCCTCGCCCTTGCCGGCACCTGGTACGGCCGACTGAAGACCAAAACGAACGGGTGCTGTTCCAGTAGGCGCGCGGTGGAGCCACATGGCCGGGGCTTTCATTTTCACCCCCTCAACAGTACGTGACCGCAAACATTTTTCATGTGCTCATTTGCTGGTTTCCGTAATTCACTTAGCCTTTTAGTGCTTAAAAGAAAGTTATTTTTCAAAACCCTCCCCACTCGCCTACGGCGACGGTGGCCGTGCAGGCGCTGCCTGGGGGAGGCCGAGGGGCTGGTCAAAAGACCACAAGTCTAAGTCTGCAATGGTCAGCAAGGCGCCATGTTTGTCCAGGCCAACGTGCATTTCAAAGAGCCGTCAATGCGTCGGTGTGACACGCCCGTCTGGGTGTGCGCAGGAGAAGGGCCTTTCCCTGCGGGATGATGCAGGGCTCTGCTTTTGGAGGTTGGTCTCATATTCAAAAATGGGCTCCTTGAAAATCTGAACACACAGGCACACGTGCTCAGCCCAGAGAAGTGGGAGCACGCGGAGAAAGCTTCCCAAGACAATGGCCGGCACCAGTCGCCAGCCCCAGGCCATCGCGTTCACGGCAGGTCTAGAGGCGCCAGCATCTCGGCACCAACCCCTGCTGCTTGTTTAAAAGCAGCTCCCAGAGCCCCTTCTGCGCCAGCGGTGGGCCTGCGTGGGCAGCCGGCAGTGGACAAGGGCCCAGCGTCCTCTTCCCGAGGCAGGAGGCAGGTGGGGTGAGTCTGGCCAATGCCACGTGCTGCTCAGCGCAGCAAGGACGGAGGCGGGAAGAAGGGCGCCTGACCCCGCCACAGGCCTGGGCCCGACGGAGCCGGGTCTGCCTGCAAGGCCGTGGGCGCAGAAGAGACACAGGCACTCGGGGGCAGGGGCTCCCCGTCTGCTGTGTGCGTCTCTGCCACACTCAGTGTCCTTATCAATAGAGCGTCTGATCCAAAATCATTTGTCACATGCAGTGGGGAAAATTATAGACGGCAACTACTGTGGACACTGACAACGGACACAGAAGATCCTTGAATGACGTCCTTGTTTGGGTAATGTTGATAAGAAAAAAGGAACCTGGCCGGCGCAGGACAGAAGGACGCAGTTAGCAGAGGCCGTCTTCCTGAATCCTCATTGCGCGTGAAGTCGGCGTCTCCAAGCACTGTCGGTGCCGGCGAGGGCTGCCCGAGCGGACACTGTCAGGCACAGTGGCTGCTGCTCCCGCAGTAGTAACAACGCTCTGATCAGAGAGGGCCTTTCCTGGCCTGCTGAGTCCCACGACCTGCTCTTACTTCCGCGGTGTGCCGACATTCACCCTTGTTTGTGTCAAGACAGAAGCAAGCACTGCCATAAAAAGTGTCAGAAGGCGGGCCTCCCTGGTGGTGCAGCGGGTTGAGCACCGTGCTGTGAAGCATCCCCGGCACAGCAGCGCGAGTTCGATCCCCAGCCAGGGAGGGACCCACAGGGCGCAGCAGACCCCTCCTGCCTCCCGCTGTTCCCCTCAGCCGTGTGTTTCGGTCCATCTGCCTGTTCTGCTCCCTGCTCTGTCTCTGGTGCATCCTCTCACTTCCCACGCCTTTGGCCTGTACCCCCGCTCTTGTGTGCATAAATAAAAAATTAAAAAGTGCCATAAGGTATGAACTATAGAGCCAAAATTAGCACAGCAGTGACATCTCGGTGGTAACAAACAAAGCATCTCTGTGGCACTGTCCTCGCGGCCCACTGCGAGAGCACCAGGTGCAGGGAGGGGGAGCAGCGGTGCTTGGGCAGCTCTGACCTGCGTCACCTGCGCTGGAGGAAACTCCGGGGGTTACCTGGGGCGCTGACAGATTGGTAAGACGTGATTCAACAGGTTGTTTCTTTTAAATGGACATTTGAAAAAACTGGCAGAGCTGTGCGCCCCAGGGAACGGCCCCTGGCAGGATGCCAAGCTGCAGGGCGTCGCCTGCGCGTCTACGCTGCTGCCCGCGCTCCTGGATCAGGGCCTGCCAGCGGACGTCCACAGGCCGAGGTGCGCGTGGTCCTTCAGCAGCGCGCGTGGACGTCTGCGGTGCCAGCAAGCACAGGGCAGCCACCGTCCATTCGGGCAGACGGATAAAGGAGCGCCCTGGAGCCCTCAGGCTTTCTCAGGCCTTAAGGACCGCGGCCAGCTGCTGCGGGGCGAGTCTGCAGGCTGGCGAGGCAGGGCAGAGGAGGGGCCAGGGCCTCCCAGCCCCTGCTGAATCCTGCTCCTTTGCTTTGGGCTCTCGCTGGCGTTCGCTTGTGCAGCTGTCGCTCTTGCTCTTGAGCTGTCCCACGAGGTCTGAGTGACGCCGCCCTTAAGCCTCAGCCTCTCGGCCCAGGCGCGCACACCCACACCCACACTGCCCTGTCCACCATCAGGCACGCGTGCCCCGCGCCCAGCCTCCCAGGTGCTTCTGCGGTCAAGGCCGCAGGCGACAGCCACGGAGGCCAACGGTGTAAACGCCTGGCCCCTTCATTTACCCCGCGGTGTCACATGCTGCAGCGCTGCTGGCGTGCTCAGCAAGGAAAAATAAGTAGCTTCACAGTGATCAAAATGTTGATCAAAATGATCAAAAAGTTGCTTTATTTTTAAAAATTTCTTTAAAGATGTTCAAGTTAACGTGTGCTCTACGTTTTCCTTACGTCTTTGCTAATTCCCAAGTTGTGATAAGATATTATTGGCCCCTTAAGAGAATTCATGCTTCGATCTTTTAGCTTGAAGGTTAAATCTGGGACTAGCAAAGCAGATGGCACTAACCACCTCTGCCATGAAATGATCTCCTGCGGTCGGTTTCTGCGAATATTAGCCAGACGGCTTTAGCGTTATTTCTTTCACAACAAAACAGTACAGAACATGCACTTCTGCCCGGCATTGATGATTTAACCATAAAAAAAGGCTGAGGTAACAGGAAGCTGGAAACACACCCAATAATTACAACCTGTTTCAGGAAAAGAAACAAACTGCAGAGGAAAAAGACCAGCACAGAAGCCGGCCTGAAGAAGCCAAAGAGCAAGGGCGCCCAGAGGGAAGTGTTCTCAGAAACGAGCCCCAGGCAGGCCTCGCTCCTGCAGGACAGAGACTGCGTCTGGCTTCATTCGACAGGGCGGAGGTTCTGGATTTACAAGACAAACGCCTCAAGGCCTGGGTCAGGGCAACACTGACTACAGCCGGGACTTCTGAGGAGCCGGAAGTGGGCCACCGGCAGCTGACATCTCCATGACCTTCCTCTGGAACTGAGACAACTGCACCCTGAATGTGTGATCCACGCACTGGGAACTGCATCCATGCCCCCTGAATATCATTTCAAGTTTGCCTCTACTGAATTCGGGAGGAAAATATTCTGAAGAATGAAGAGAAAGGAATTTCAGATGACATCTAATTTATCTTGGAGAAGAAACATTTGCACTCTTGTGAAAAACACCCTTACCAAGTAACATGGCGGTAAGACCCACCAGACTCGCCAACTCACCAAGCCCCTCGCTGCGCAGACTGACCGTAACCCAGGGTGGCAAGGGCGCTCGAGCTGGCAGCCATGCGGGGCCTGGACGGGGCCTACAGACAAGTGGGCACCCGGGGAGTCGAGCGTAGAATTCTTCATCGCCCAAGACAATACTGCTTGTGCACAGCAACCTGAGTTGGACCTTCCTGTTTTACGATTAATAACAGACATGCAAAAAACACCTGTAGACGGTCAGCGTGACACAGGGCAAACCCACAAGATGTGATGAGTCTTTTTTTTTTTTCCTGAAGAAATATAAAGGTCTGGAGATGAGACTGGTATCCGCTTGCTTTCCCACACAGATTTATTAACAATTAACATGCTGATTACATAATTCCTTTCTGTTCATTGCAGCCAGTCCCTACGGCCCTCTGTACCTGGGAACACGCCGTAAGGGCAGTTATTCTAGGTGCCTGCTTGAAGGCAGAAAAGTGCTATTCGGAAAATACACTGCCGCCTAACATTCTCACACATTTCAGTTGATGTCGTCCTATTTGTACGTCTAATACTTCAGATACTACAGTGTTAATCTATATTTTTAAAACTTCCCCCTCTTTAGCTCTATAGGAAATGTTTCTCAACCCCTTTAGTAGTTTTGACGGACTCCCAAGTCCACATTTCTAGAATGATCCTTGCTCCTCAAAGGCAAGCGGCAGGCTTCGCAGGCAGCCCCGTGGATGGCCGGCCGGCCAGCAGGGGCACCTTGGCTGTGGGCACGGCACACCAGTGGCCATGCGATGGGCACCCACCGGCTCTGTCGTTCGCCAGCCCTGGATCGCAACAAAGCACTCAACCTGTTCATTTGCAAAATAGGAGAACGTGAGGGAATTCCCACTAAGAGAACGGGGAGTCGCCTGAATTTGGAAGCTGGCAGGGCCCCCGCATGTGCAGGCAAAGCCGTCTGTGGTTCTGGGCCTCGGGCGCGAGCAAGGTCAGCAGCAGCGCCTTCCGTCTACCACGCTGCGGGGCCAGGCGCACATCAGAGGGACGTTCACTGAGGCCGTAGAAACACCCAGTGACTGCTGACTGCTATGACGAATAACGATTCTGGAAAATGGTCATCAGATGAAACAGTCACCCAAAGGGAGCAGCAGACATTCTTCCCTGAACTCTCTTACAGCGAACCCAGAAGAAATCGCTGAGTCAGCAACACAGAAGCCCAGCCGCCGGACGGCCTGTGTGGGTCACTGTCAAGCGACTCTCTCCGGGGGCACTAAACGCATGGCATGAAGATGCAAGCTGGATGTCTTAGTAGTGATCTGGGTGGGTACGTAAGAGAAGGAAGGAAAACTGTATCTCTCCATGTAATACAGGTGTCGGTCTGTCGCTCTACCTACCTATCAACCCTCCTTTGTTGGGTCCCCACGTAAAAGGGCCCAGACGGCGCGACACCAAGTAAGGGCACTGGTGGAGCTAGGGCACCCCTGCTGCAAGGTCAGTGTCTGCCGAGGCGAGGACACAGGGAGGAAGGCGGGCATTCTGATGGGAGCAGAGACCTGGGACTTGGTGCTGAGCACACAGCAGCCGAAGGTCAAGCAGCCCCCAGACCTAGGTCCACAGGGAGATGTCCCCTGGGAGAAGGAGCCCACGGTGTCCCCAAGCGAGCAGGCACCTAGCAGGGGAGCGATCACCCTTACTTCAGATGGTCTCTGTCACCAGCTGAATGCCTCGCTGGATGAACCATGCACGAGCCCCCGGCTCCACTGAGTGTTCTCGGGTACTGGGCCCGTGAGCTGCATTAACTTCGGAGGCTCCAGAGGTGTAAAAGATGCAGACCCCGAGAGCAGCAGCATCAGAAAGAACTGCCACGGTAACAGTCTTATTTTTCATTTCCTAGAGGGCCTGAGAACTGGAGAGTCAGCAGTTTCCCAGGACACACAGCAGCTCGGATGGGAGGACCCCGCAGTCAGGAATCCTAACGTCCGGTGATTTGAAAAACAGGTCTTATTCAAAGGTGAAATCTACTCTGTAGAAACCACCTTGGCTATTTCAGCCGAGCAGAAATGGCTTCCTCAGCAGAAGCGGAAGCGCTTCCAGAGTTCCAGGACTCCGGGGCGGGCTGGAAGTTCCCATGAGCGGAACAGGCAGCGGGAGGCTGAGCCGAGCGCCTGCACACACCTGCGCCTCCCGTGCCACCTGCCCGCGAGGGTCACACCACGCCCCGACTGCAGGTCTGCCCCATCGAAGAACAAGGCTCTGGCTGTCTCAGTTCCCTTCTGGGCAAAAGTCCACACTTTCTGGGCACTTCACAACTTGCTTTCAGAAGTTTCCAGAAGTTTTTTTCTTCTCATAAAAGCTATCGAAGACCGGTTTAAGACTGCACCGAGGGGGCCGGCAGGTGGGCGCTCGGTGGCCCGGGATGCGAGTCCTGCTCAGCCCAGGCGCCGGCGGCCACGAGTCCCGGCGAGCTGGGGCTCACAGGGAGCGGGGCGGGGTTCACCGTCCTCTGGGCCTAACGCCCAAGGGCTCCCGCAAGAACGCCAGCCACGGAGAGCCACCCCGGAGTGAGCTGTCTCCCGCCTGACCACGCGCGAGGCCGGGGCAGCAGGAACGGGTGGGCATCCTGCCTGCTGAGGGCTCCGAGTCTCCCGAACGACAAAACTGCTGGAACGTACATAACAAAGCAACGGAAGGCAGGGGCCCATGGTAGTGTTGAGGTGCCCAAGCTCCCTCAAAGGGATCTTGAAAAACCAAGACAATACCCTGGTAACCCAGTTTTCAACTGTGAAGTGCTGGGAGAGGAGGCGGATCTGGGAGACGGGGTTACAGCTGCACCCCGTGCTGGCGTCCACCCCGTGGCTAGAGAAGCTCAACCGCCTCAGGAGAGCCGCTTTGCCGCAGATGCCAAGGCTCCAGAAGTCACGGGCTTTCCCACAGGAGACCCAGCCGCTGTCGCTGGTAGCCTCCAACTACAGCTTCCCGGTGGGGACCCAGCATCTCCACCTGGAATGCCCCTGGTCTTTTCAGAAGTGAGGACAGCGGGAATTGTGCCAGACTGCACCGTCTCTATGAACCAACCACTAACCCTAGCTAAAATAAACAAACGTAAAGAAGGCGCTAAATTCAAGTGCCTCGTTGCCATCAAGGTTAGAAACCTTGGTAAAGGGCTCTGAGTTGCATCTGGCAAACATCTGCCCGCGTCCCCGAAGCAGACTGTACACGGTGCGTCTGGCTGCTTCCGTTTACTTCTCTGCTGTCCCCTGGCTTCCTTCTTGAAAGACGAGTCTCCAGCTCAGGTAAGTCCTGTCTCATGCAAGGCTGCTCTGACGGGAAGTGAGAACGACACCCTCTGAGCACCGAGCACGGCCCCCAGGGGTCACAGAGGGCGGGGGCCAGAATTCAACAAGTGAAACCCAAGTCTCTAGTCAGAACCTTTTGGGGACAGGACGTGTCTTTCCTCAGCTAGCACATCACAGAAACAGGGATCCAGCCTTCTGCCTTCGCAACGCTGCCAGGGACCCTCCCCACACTCTGGGCAGCGCGCAGGCTGTGGGTGTGTGGGAGCCACATGCATCAGGCAGGTCAGAAACTGCAGGGCCTTAGAAGATGGTCATCACAGTACGCTGCGGAGGGCCCAGCACACGGACAAAGCCGCTATAACCTACGGTGATGCATTTGGGAGAGACTCTTTTACCTTGTGGTCCGTACTGGCTCATCTGTGGACCGTAAGCCCCGCTCGAGTTACTCTGCTGAAAGCTGCTGATTCCAGGATGCATCTGGCCCCCAGGAGAAGGATGCGGTGACATGGACGGTCCAGTCTGCTGAGGTCCGTACTGAGGCAGCTGGGCGTTTCTTTGTGTGCCTGACATAAAACCTGAGTGGGGAATAAATGGAAACACATAAACGCAGTGAGAGAGGTGGGCGTGGATGTGCAGAAGGCGGGTGGCCAGAGGCTGCTGCTGTGCGATTTCCCTAAAGACACGGCCGAAGACTCTTAAAGCCGGTGGGGACCTGGGAGGCCCAGGTGGCTCGGCCTGACTCTGAAGCTCATGAGACTCCTGGGAACCCAGTGGCAGGTGGACTTGAACTACAGGTGAGGAGGGGAATCACCTTAACCTCACGGACAGGTGTGCCTCCTGGAAGAGCAGCGGGAAGGCCTTGGACCCTGCACTGCAGGTGCCCCAGACCCGCGGGCTGTGCACCTGCGGGCTGCACTTTTGAGTGTCGCCGTCTCGCGTGAGTTCTGGTCCTGCTGACATCCCGTCTCCCTCTCAGCTCAGGCCAACCCTCAGCTCTGCCCTGCACGAGGCGGTTTTCTCCTCTCCTCTTCCCACTTCCTAGGATGTTCTTCCACCTGTTGAGGGTTCCTCCCCCGCCAGGTCCTTCCTAGCCCTAAAGTGCAGGAACGCCTTCCGTGGCAGTTTCTCGCTCATTCCCCATCACAGCCCTTTTCATGCCCCGTAGCCACTTTATTCGATGCGTGGCTCCCTTAATCTCTCTCTTCCCACAGTAACTGCAGCTCCGGGAGGGCTGGATGATGCGTGCACACACACAGCCGCACGTCGGTGCCTGCGGGGGCCTGGCACCCAGCAAGAATCACAGACTACTCGGGACTGAATCAGTATTAAGTGGCTCGTGCACTCAGGGGGCTGAGCACCAGAGCAGGCGCTCAGTGGGCAGCTACTCCAGAGGATGTGAAACCCATCTGTTCACGAGGCAGAACTAGAAGCCAAGGTCCACCCACATGTGAGCAGTTCAGGCAAATGGGTGAGAATGCAGAACGAGCCGAGACCAATCAGCAGCTAGGGAAGAGCCACCGACACACAAGCCAAGACTGAGAACGACTTCCAGAAACCTAGGAATTTGGGTGGGGGAGAGCTGGCTGTGTCGGGGGAAGGTTCTCGAATGCTGGGGAGGGCAGCACTCAGGCGGTGGGTTTCTGCCTACTCCCCAGAAGAACCTGGAGCAGGAACTTCCAAAGAAGAATCTGCTGAGAATGTGCCCTGGGTAGAAATGCTGGGTCCAAGGTCAGCTTGAACGAGGGTTGGATGGGGCGGGGCAGTTGCAAATACCAAGGCTTACACTTGAGTGACGGGGAAGGATCTTTAAACTGCGCTCCTGTCTAAAGAGAGACGTCTCTCAAAGATAAGAAGCGTGTTCCTTATTATTCTATTTCCTGTATTTATAAAGATCAGCCTAGGAAACCGGGCTCAACTGCCAGCCCCCAGATATAAGTCATCAGAGAAAATGTTTGCTTTTCCAGATCTGAAAACAAACAGAAATCAGAGCACTAAAATTACTATAAATGATTGCATCTTAAGATGTCACATGAAATATTTATCGAGGGTTTACTATGAAATTCTCATGAGTTTCATACAGAGTCCTGTTTAATAAAAAATGTGTCTCAACTCTGTACAGCTCGTGTGAGTTTTTCTTTCTTTCTGTGAGAATGAGTCTTTATTAGTTAAGGACAATAACACAGGTCCCTTGACTGGCATTAAATTCCCCTTGGGCCATCATCTGGTCCGGGCTGAAGGACTCAGGACTTGGAAACTGATGTCCGCAGGTCACCACTCTGCTTCCTGGACTCCTACGAAAGGCTCAGGTTTACTCAGAGGAGCTCGATCAACAACTACCTGGGCAAATAATTTTTTATTTACTGATATTAATTAAAAATACATATGCCACGTTCCACTTGAACTATCTCATCACTGACATTTTGCAGAAAGCCAAGTCTGAGAAAAGGCTTCGAAGGAGGCAGAACGTGAACGGGGACGCGGGTGGACACACCCAAGCGTCCACCAGCCCCAGTGCAGTGCCCTGCACGGTCATGGCGGCCCTCTGGCATGCATCTTGCTGCTTCCAGAAGGTTATGAATTAGCAACCTGTCATGCAGTTTCTGAGTAGAAGAACTGACAGCTGAAAGAATGAGGCTGTTTTATTTTGGGGTGTGAGGGGGATGTGAAATTTTTCTAGGTAAAAGTCATCTGCATCTAGGAAACCCAACTTTCTAGTAAGGAACACTTAGAAAATATAAAATGAATTTCCTCTACGTTATAAAAATATACTGAGTTAGGGGTGTATATTGTGGAGTTATATGTCCCAAGCAGGTACCTCACAAGGCAAAATTCAAACTTTGGAAAGGTGTACTAAGTCAATTTTCACTGACATCACATCGAGGTTACGGGCAAATCTTAGGAGCTTCAATTGAAAATACGATTTCTACATTTTATCCCTAGCATAAGTCCGCAGGTGGTGATCTCCACGATCAGCTGCTACTTGAGTCCTTCCCTGCTGTGTACAGTCAGACACTTACACCTCTGCGGTGCAGACAAGGAGAGGACGCGTCTCATCTGAAGAACCAGAAATGCGTCTCCGCAGAACAGAAGCGATATGCTGGAGAAAGGCGCGTGCGGGCTGCCCGGGCCAGCTGTGGGCCAGAGCGGCCTCCTGCCTCGCACAGGACCCAGGGCCGCAGCTCTGGCACACACGGCTTTTCTGAGAGTCATGTAAGAAAAACACGTGCAGACCGCTTGTTAAACTGGAAAATGCCAGAAAGGTGCCGTACAAAGGCGTCACTGCTGCCTCTTAGTGACGCTCGGGCCCGTCACTCTCTGTGGGAGCCCTGATTTCAGTGGTGAAATGCGCAACTTAATCCACAGCAGCATTACACTCCCAGCATGCCCCAATTTTACTCTGGCATTCGCAGAACCGCCGTGAGAACAGGAGCGTCAAAAACCCGAATGCGTGTGAGGAACCGCGGCACCGGCAGGCAGGCAGAATCGACGGCTGAAAGCACCGAGCCAGGGAACTGGGAGCCAGGAGCGCGGCAGGCGCAGGGCACGTGGGCGAGGGTCTGTGTCTGTCCTCAAGGGGCGTTCGTTCCAGTGGGGGAGAGACACCCCACAGACTGAAAATAAAGACATGGTGAAATGAGAGCCTCGGCCTGTGCGGGGAGGTTCCTAGAAGAAGTCCCGGTGCAGCTGACTCAGCCACCACGGGCACCACGTCAGGAGACTGAGTCAGCCGAACCGGACTCCGAGAAGCCGACACAACACGGGAAGAGAAGTGTGACCAGCAAGGCAGACCTTGCCGGGGCTGAAGACCCCGCCTTGCACTGAGCCCGGAGGGCACGGGGGTCCTTTCTTCACGTCAGTTCTGCTCGGTTAGTTCACCGTTTTACCGCTTTCTCCAAGCCTTGCCCTTGAGCTAAAGTCAACAACCGACCCCCGGCCCGTAGGCCAGGGCAGTGCTGCCCCTTTGGAAGAAGGAAATCTCTTGTCCAGGCCGGCGCCCTGCCGGGCCCTGAATCCCGCCCTTACATCTCTCCTGTCACTAGTGTTTGCTCCAAACCCACACCAACTCGCGGTTGCTCAACGCACCGAGTCGACAGTTCTCGCCCAGCACACAAGTCTTTTCAGAGCGTGGCCCTGTGTCCACCGCGGCGGCCTGCGGCCTCAGGTCTCTGCCCAGGTCCCCGCCTATACGGCCACTGCGTCAGGCAACCGCTACAGGCCCAGCACCGTCAACAGGCCCTCGTCAGGCGCCAGCAGTGTCCTTCGCGTGTTGCCTCGGCCAAATGCCACAGCAGCCACAAAGACACAGAGGCTCGCAGAGTTTGCTAACATTTTTTATCCTACTTCATTGCTAAATACATACATGCCACGGTCCAACAGATGTATGTGGGCGTAGGTATGTGTCCACACGCTCGCACACGGCGCTCACAGACATGCATACATGCACATGCCGTGGGGCTCACAGCTGCCCTCCACGGTATGCAGAGCACCGGTCGTGCACACTTCCCTTATGACGACAAGCCCCCCGACGGGGCAGCCCGAGCTGAGCACCTTCACATCGCTCAGAGGCCGTCGTGCAACCGCTGTGCCCCCCACCCCCACCCCACCCCGTGCGGCCTCCTGCTCCTGCGGGCCCCCTGGCTCTGGAAAAGCAAGCACTTCACGTGCATGGGGGTGCAGGCCTGGCAGCGGAGGCAGAGAAGGTCAGCGCCGTGGGCCTCAGCCACATGACCGACTCCCACAGAGGCTTCGAAACCCTCTTCGCATCTCTCTTCCCGGGAGCACAGGGTGTCTGCACAGACGTGGGACCAGACACATATTCTTAATGGATAGGAAAACACCTTCATTCAGAGCCCATTTACTTTCACTGTAGGAAGGGCTTCCTGAGATGGCCTGATTCTCATTTCCAGGTAGAATCAGAATCGCCTCCAGGGGAAAGGCAGGCAGCTGGTCCAGCTGACCGCAGGGGAGAAAGGCCGGAGCATGGGGCAGCTGCCATCACCTCCACTGCGCCCCTCCACTGTCCCTGCCAGCGAGGTTTCGGCCTCATCACCTAGCGTCAGGCGACCTCAGATAAGCTAATTAATAGTAAAGCCTCAGTTTCCTTCTCTGACCAACGTACACGGGAGCTGGGAACCCCTCACCGGGCTGTACACGTGACGTAACGCGTCTGGCTCCGGCCCGCACCAAGACAGAGGCACGACATGTGACGTTATTATTCATAAGGTTCGAGTACAACCCATCATCTTATTTCCTGTCTGAGTGACTCCAAGTTTCCGAACGAGGTTCCCTTGCCAGGCCCCCTACAAACTGCTCACCACGGTAATGCCTGGAAGTGCTGCAAGGGCCCGAACTGGTTCATCCTCCCCGCGGCCATGCCACCCCACCAGGCCTCCTGCAGCCGCCTGCAAACAGCCCATGGACTCCCCAGGGAGCCCCCGGGTGCTCCCCACGGCCCCACCCCGCTCCCCGACGGCCTGACCCGCAGCTTCCTCACTCACCGACTGTGCAGAAAGCCCTGCCCCTTTCCCGGGAGCTGGCCCCAGAAATAACTGGCCGCCGTGTTATTTGGCTCAGAAAAGCGCAGCCTGGCAGGTTGAGGACACGCAGCCGACAGCTACAGTACTGATTAGTCCGAGTGGGGGACTCAGTGCACATCCTTCCTGGAGCTTGCCACGGAAAAGGGAGGGAGTCGGATCAAGAGCCTCGGCGAGCGCCCGAGCAGACCCTCCCGTGAAGAGCTCGGCTGTGCTGTGCCCTCAACGCGACCAGCTCTGTTGCCTTGGTACAACGGGTGAGTCAGCCCATTAGGGCATTTCACTTGGGGGCAAGGTGTTTAAAAGGGCACCGTCCTCTGAAATAAGATGACGACTGTCTTTCCAGCTGTAAGACCCAAGCCCTGGCTGGTTCCACCACCTGGGAAGACGCTCACAACCTGCCCTGAAGTTTATTCCAAAGGCAAATGAGGAATTCAGGTATTCAGTGACGATTCGGTGTTTTTTGAAAGCCGCAGTCTGTGTAAGCCCTGGCTAAAGACAGGCATGGCGGTGGGATCCAGGGCTGGCCTGACACTCAGCCCGCACGTGCAGGGCTGTGTTCCTGAGGCCGCTCCCCCAAGGAAACCTCACAGCCTGTTCCCATCGCCTGGCAGGTAAGCACTGGTAGGTCTTAGAAAGATGCTACTTTTTTCTCTATTAGAGAAACCAGTATTAAAGATTAAACTAAAGACACATTTTTCTCTTCCTAATAAACAAAAAAAATTACTTCATTGCTACCTCGGAAAACTGGCCTAAAACTGGCCTAAAAGAGCCCGCGCACCCAACGGGCAACGACAGGTTCTCACAACCTCAAACAGTCCCCACAAGCCCCAGGACCAGACAGGGACAACCACGCTCAGTGTGAAGCACGTCACAGAACCCATCAGGTCAAGGCCAAAGAGAGGACGGAGCCAGAACAGGGGATTCAGGAAAGTAAACGGGAAGAAATGTTAGCACTGATCTTGGCCGACAGCTGCAAGGCCTCATCCGAGTCAAGCCACACAGCGAATTCCACAAGGCAAGAGTCTGAATCCTGCTGGACAAAACAGAGCTGGGTGTGGGGTCACCCAGCATGAAAGAGAGAAAGGGGAGGGGGGAGGGGGAGGAGAGGGGAAGGAGGGAGAGGGGGAGCGAGGGAGGCGTGAAGGATGGAGGGGCCAGCTGGACCTCCCTCCGGGCCTGCGGAGCTGTCAGGGCACCGACGACGCCACACCAAGGTCCCAGAGGCCCAAAGCCAAGCCGGTCTCTTCGGGCACACGTGTCTTGGCATCTGTGAACGCTCATGAGTAACCGCCTGGTGTTTTCAAGCCAGTTCAGTAGAAGCTGCATCCCCATAGTGAGAGGAGGTGGCACCACCCCCAGGTCTCCCACTTCCTCCCCACAAACAGGCATCTGGTGCCCGCGGGGAGAATGAGATTTTGGGGATACTCCTGCACGCACGTGTCCATGTCTTTGTGGTTTCCTGCCTCCCTGTCCCCCCAGGGACTGCAGAGGGAGGTGCAGGGCAGGGCCTCAGGCGGGCGGTGCTAAGTGCGGGCTCTGCCTCCGTGCCCCCGAGGTCTGCTAGAACCCGCAGCACCATCACTGGGTGGGTGGAGAAGCCCTTAGGTGGGGGCAAAACACCCGAGGGCAAAACATTTGAGTCCAGCGGCACACGGCCACTCCTGTGTTGAGGCAAAGATGACCAGCCGTCCGTCCGTCTGTCCGAACATCCGTCCGTCTGTCACCATGTGCTGGAAGAAGCAAGGAAACAGCTTTTCGGGGGTTTCCAGGTCTCCCAAGGCAGTTCGGGCTGATGCTCATGCTTACTATTTTCAGTGGGCTTTGCGACTTATCACTTTCAACTCCGGGGTCGCATCTGAGCCAGGCAACAAATCCACAGGACGCTCTGGTCCTGGTTTTCTGTAAGGAAGCATAGTGTGAGCTGTCCCGGGTCACCACGCTATGCAACAGTAAAGCTGGCACCGAAGCTGAGACCTTCTGGTTCCAGCGTCTCTGCAGGTTAATGAGAAGGGTGCAGAACTAGGAGGCACCAAGCTCCGAACGGGACGAGCCCACGGGAGTGCTGGTGGGGCAAATTCCACTGCTCTCCCAGCCACGGCCTGGGTCACCGGCCTGTGTGCAGCTTCTGGTGGGGTGGGGGGTGCCCTGGGAGGGGATGCCATTCATTTGCCCTCTCAGCAATCATGGACACAAGGATCTTGTAGCTGCCAGACTGCTGGGGACCTGCGAGGCCATTAAAGACAGACAAGGGGCGTCTATGGGTGGGTGAGGGGGTGTGGGTCCCACAGTGATGGAGGGATGGTTTACAAAAAGATCCCAAAGAGCGTCAGTGGCAGGGACCGTTGTGAGACAGCACAGGCAGGGCCAGGAGCAGAGGCTGGGGCAGGACAGGGGCCTGGCCGCCCTGTGGATCGGGCAGCCCTCCTCCGAGGCAGAGCCCTGTGAAGGGAATGACCCCCTCTGAACAGGGGTCTGGAAGACCTCCTGGACGCAGCCCAGAGAGGCGCTGAGATGGAGGCGGGGCTGGGGGCTGGTGGCGTCACCAGGGCCCGGACGTGTGGGAAGAGGGATATGTGAAGACGCCACTGGGGAGTGCGCAGACGTGACGGCTACAGTCTGCAGCTCCCGGCGTGGGGACATGGGCAGGCACTGGCTTTCGCTGAGCACAGGCCCAGAAGGCCCGGGAGAGGCAGGATGCCATAAGTAAGTGCGAGCCAGACACAACGCCAAAGTTGCCTAAGACCCAGATGTTCTGAAACACTTTCACTGAAGTACACGGAATGAGCCAATTACAGATGAGTGTTAGCTAATAAAAGCAAGCTTTAATTGGCAATTCAAAGAAATTATTGCATGTAACAAAAGTAACCAAACTGTGCTGCTTTTAAAATGTAAAACTTCGACCTGTGGTTCCTCACTGAGCATAAACTGACTTGTCTCGAATGCGGTCGGTGCTTGTTTTCCTTCCCAACTCTGCTGAACGGATCCTGGTGGAGACTTAACAGGAACTTAACCTGAGCCCGGATTCAGTCCTGGGCCGTCGTTTCCTCTTGACTGGCCTGTGAGAGCTCGTGCCACAAACCGGCCCAGAGGCAGAGTTCTGAGGCCGAAGAAATTAGAAACAGCCTTCTACACGGTCTCTCTTGTATATCACCTCCCATTTGAGTTTATTTTCATCTGTCACAGATTATAAAAAAGGATCCTCAATTAAGAGCAGAGGCTAAATTAATTGCATCTGGGGGTGGGGGCGGCTGATCGGGCAAGTCTGAGCGCGGGCCCGGGGGCAGGCGGCAGTGCCAGGCTGGTGGGGCCTCCAGCTGGAAGGCAGCTTGCTTTGTGTTCCGTGCTCGCGTGTCAGAGGCAAGAGCACCTCCAGGTAAAGGAAATGAGAAAGGTCAATTAAGAGAACGTTTTCTGAAACCAGGGCATCCTGTGACACAGATTTCCTGTTATCCTCAAACTGAGACTCTATTAGCGAGAGGAACAAAATAGTTTCTGGAGTCTGCAAGAAGTAGAAAAAAAAAAAAAATTCAGTGCTACTTGTAAGTCCTTAGCGGTGGTCTTGGTGAGCCTCCTTCATTTCTGCACGCGTGAGTTAATTTGTTCTTGACAGGTACAGAGTTAGGTCATTCAGGATACTCGAGAATTAATTTGAAAATTTTGAAGCTAACGTTTGGTGTAAATATAACTATGAAACCAAGTAGTAGCATTAAAAGATTTTCAATTTCTTTTTTACTATTTCCTGCTAAATATTCCTGGGTTATAAAGAATAGGGGTGGGGGTGGCCTCTGGATAACTCATTAACTGACAGCTGTGCAAGACCTCGGACTTGGACTGACGTGCTGTCTGAGGGCAGCAGGCACAGGCTGGGAGGCAGAACAGGGAGCTTTTCACCTGCTGCAAGATCCAAGTGTCTACAAGATTTTTACTCTCTGTGTCTACAGGATTTTATTCTACGTGATAGGAAGTGACTGATAATGGTAAAACTGAAGTAACACTGTCAGTATGGTAAGTATTCTAAATTTAAGAATAAGAAATATTTCATTTGGTTGTTCCGGGCTTTGAAAAGACTGGAAACTTCTGAACGGGCACAGGCTGGGTTATTTTCCGCCGTCCCGCTTAATTTTCGTAGCAGCAGCGCAAGCACAGAGCACGGCCCCTGCCCAGGCCTGGCTCTCGAGAGCTCAGCTGGCTTGGAGAAGACCCTGGACTGATTTTAGAGGCTCTCTCTTCTTGCCCTTGACATTAAAAAGCAAGAGAAAGAGTCACCCTAAGTAAACAGAATGTGGCTAGAAACGTGATGAGGATTTCTATTCAGATTTCAAGGCTCTAAAACCCTAGTAAGGAGGAGGAGCTAAGGTAGCCCACAGCAGCTCACACCTGGGGTTGACAACAGAAGAAGACGTTTAGGACTGACGGAGACATTCTAGACAACCAGAAACCTCATACTCTTGCGGTGCAGAAACCCTGATTCACCTTTCGCGGCAGCGCACAGAGGAGCATGCGAGCACCACCTCAACTGCGGTGTGATTTTTCTAGGTAACGGCGTTATTCACGGCGATGAAATCGCAGCAGCAGGTGACATCACAGCGAGGCCAGGCTCCTCGGCTCCGACACACAGCTGCCAAGAGCCCTGGCCTGCCCGTTCAACACTCAAGCACTACAAGACGCAAGGCCGCGTAGCACTAATGCTGTAAACTCCGCTGACACGGGGAGGGGAGTCTCTGAAGTCTCCTGGAGTGGATGAGAATGAGGGTGGTACTGGGTACTTCTGGAAGATTCCGCCCAGGACCCCTCCGAGCAGCGCTGAGGAGCCACCTCCGGCAGCCCAATCCATTTTTCGGAACACCACTGTCCTGGCGGCGCCTGCCCACGCAGCCCCGACCCAGGAGGGAAGGTTCTTAGTGGCTCGGCTTTCAGCATATCTCAAGGACTAATTAAATGCTCATTACCACCTTCTAATTATTCAGATACCAGGGGATTACACAAAGGAAGTCCCTGCTGGCGCACTAGATGAAAAGGGTTAAATAACCTCTGTTGATTTCGAGAATCCAGATCTAGTGCAGACCCCCTACAACCACCCGCATCAACGTGAATATTTAAGTAGACACCACTGTGAAAATTAAAAGGAAATTCAATTAAAAGGTTTAAAAAACTTAATTCTGACCTCCCCACATCTGTCCAAATAAATAAGCCTTCTTCAAACGGTTTCACCTAATTGCTAATCCAATAAATGAGAAGGGCATTTGCTAGTTTCATTAAGCTCACCACTTTCTAGGGGTTAAAAACGCAATCAATTCGTGTTAATATGATCACACTTATCTGTCTACTCAGAGACTGTCCTGTGTCCCCCCCAGCCCTCTTGGAAACAGTGCATCCTTTAATATGCCATTTCCTATTGCTCTGTCCCCAATTTTAAAACACGTAAGTTAGAGATGAAGAACTATGGATCGGCTAGTAGAAACCTGTTAGCTATAGTTTTCTTGAAAAGCTTATCCCAGTATTTTAGTGTTATCGTAATTGCTCCTATAATGCCTTACACAACTTGGTGTTTTGGTGAGGTGTTTCAATAGCAACTATATTGTCGTTATATGAGGTCTACAAAGAAAGGATTTGATTTAAACTAAAAACCAGTAGCAAATGTGTTACAGAATACTATTGTCTGTAACAAAGGAGTCACAACTAAAGAAACAGAAGCAATTTTCTTAACTTGGTAAGCTATTCCAGCACCACATTTTATGCGGAGGACTATATCAAGCTCCGTGTTGAAATGGTGGAGACAGGACCATGTCAGACGAGGGCCAACGACCTCTCCAGCCTGCCCTTCACTTGTGCCCACGGGGCCGTATTTATTCAATCCACTTGCATGAAGACTTCACACAGATGGGAAATGCCAAACCCCAACGCAGCTATTCCCACCACACACAGTGTGGAGCGACGGACCTACAGCTGATGCCCTTTGACAAACTGGGCAGAGGCCCAGACAAAGGGGAGCCGCAGTGGCCATCGGCACTGGGCAGTGTGGGCTCTGCACTCAGGCTGGGCATTTGGCCTTGCAGCTGCCGGGCTCAGACCTCAGGGCAGCCTCAGGGTTGCAAATTCTCTGGAGCAGACTACGCGGCTGATCCACTGATGTTCCTCCCGAATGGGGAGACGGGACAGGTCGGAAGGCACGACCGCAGCGCAGGAGCTCGGCTTATGGGTGCCTGGAGAGCTCTGGCTCAGCGTGGTGTCAGCACTGTGCACCCCACGAGGCTCGGGGAGCATCCAGAGCACCGCCCACGCAGAGATGGGGAGGCCGCATCTCCAGCTCTCCGCAGGTGGCTCTGGGCAAGTGTGTGTCTAGATTCTTTGCTGCTAAAGGCCACCTTACGCATCACAGGACATATGCATATTTTGACTCAGGCTCTCTTGTCTTTAACTCACATGTTTTAACGAGATAAATCGAAGTGGAACTGCTCCACTTGGCTATTTTAGCATTCAGCAGGGCAGAAGCTATATCCTTACTGGGCTTTCAGAGTCCACGGTTTCTGAGAAAGAGTACATTCTTAAACAAGATGCTAACTCATCAATACTTATTTTTTTCTCTCTGCTTCTTTCATTACATCTCTAAATAAGGGGGGAGGTACATCAACTGAAAAAGGTGTAAATGATGCTAAATTACTTGTAATCCATGGCATTACCGCTCGGGAATTTTTTTAGCAACTGTTTTCTTTAGATTCACTTTGCACTTTATACCGTTGGCAAACATCAAATCATGGTAAAACAAATAAGAAAAATACTTTTATCATTGTATCAAAGCATTAAAATGAGAGCATCATTTGCCATCAAAACACCTGAGCAAACAAATGCCACCAGCAGCTCATATTTCCTCCTAGATTTTAACAAATGACAAAGTCAATAAAAAATTCCTCGCTGGGCCTCCGCAGTGGTTTAGGGGTTCGGTCTCAGTGCTGTCATGCTGTCACCACCGCAGCTTGAGTTCGATCCCTGGCCAGGGAGCTGACCCACAGGGCGCAACAGACCTCTCCTGCCTCCCTGCTGCTCCCCTCAGCAGTGTGTTTCAGTCGATCTGCCTGCTCTGCTCCCCACTCTGTCTCTGGTGAATCCTATCATGCCCCGCACCTCTGGCCTGTACCCCAGTTCTTCTAAGTGGAAAAAAAAAAATCCCTGCAACCCACTTTGAGCGGTTAGCTCACGAATGCAGAGCGTCATTTGCATGCATCCTCCTTTTCAGGGAGCTGCCCCACTGCTGGCAGGCCCACGAGGAACAGGACCTCGTCTCCGGGGTGGAGACCGCCAGGGGCTGTGCTCATACACCCAGGCGTAGCAGACGAAGACTGATAGTTGCTGCTTCAAGGGCAGGATTGTTCTAACTACCGGGACTGGTATGTGCCAAGATCACGTCACGCTTCGTGCGACAGAATCAGAGAAGCCCGGGGTCTGCAGAGGCCTTTCCAGCAGGGACACAGAGACCGCTGCGCCTCGCTGTGCAGCTGTGCTCGCTTCAGGTAACGTTCAACGTGACGGTGTGTCCTCCTCTCCCTTTCGCATTTGGCTGTCTCCGTTTCCAATTCTTAAGCACCGTCGTCGGAAGGGGCTGCGGAGAAGTCGCTGGGGCGCCAGGAGGGCCACTGGCTTCCGGCTGAGTCACCGAGCAGGACCTCTTACCTCGCGTGCTTGTCAGCTGACTGGGATTCCACCGGGGTGGGGGGGGACCCCAGCCCTGTGGTGGTGAGGACCAGGGGAGCGACAAAGGCCTTTGGCAGCACCTGCGTCTGGCCTGAGACGCATTTGCAGGGGAACTGCTTTCAACCTTTTGTCTCCCCTCTCTGACCCGGGGACACAGTGTAGGCACAGCCCGGGCCCAGGAGCAGGTGGCTGGGGAGCACTGCCGTTGGCCCGGCTGGCTCCCTCTGAACCCCGATGTCTCACACGGAGTGAGCAGAGCCTCGTGAGCACGGAGCAGCTGCTCAGCGGGCGGGAGGCCCACGTGACGCAGAGCCCCGCGGAGCTCGGAAGAGCGAGCACAGCCCACACCTCCACGAGCCCGTCGGGGCTGCTGCGTTGGTCTGAGAGCACGGTCCCCGCACCGGCAGCGTCTCCATGCCTGGGACAAGTCAGAAATGTGGACTCGATGTGCCCCACCCACCTGCTGAATTAGAAACCTGTTCGAGTGAGTCTTCAGGTGATTCTCCTGTACCCCAATGCTTGAAAACCGTCAAGTAGCCTGTTATTACAACACACTGCAGTATCTTGGTAAGGACATTGAAACACTGGTCATACCCTAAATCATCACCCATACTGGAACATGTGAAGGTGGAGGACATGGAAACCGTTTTAGCCCCACTGCACGCTCGCTTCAACACAAGTGACGTGCAGATAAGGCTGCTAATCCGTCCTTTCGTGGGGTTCACTTTCTAAACAACGTGCTGCTGAGAGTCTAACACGCTAAATAACTCAAGCTTCACAGTTCCACTAAGAGAGGATCACCACCTCGACAGTTCACGTAGAAATAACAACAACGTGAGGGGCCAGGATCTTAAACATCGGCCCCCACGAGCCAGGGCTCAGCCTCGGAGACCGGGGAGGGCACCTTCTGTGGGGCAGGTGGCGGCAAGCCTGACTCACGGCAGCCCGAGCAACCTGGCGTCGTGGCAGATGGTGAGCAGGCGTGGAAGCCCTGGTCTACACTAATCTGGATGGAAATCGCCACCACCACCTGCAGAAGTGGCTTAATTACTGGAGGCGAGAAAGAAGACAGGCGAGCACACGCAGGCCGGTGGCCTCTGCCGGGGCAGTAACCGGCAGGCCCGGCACACAGACCTGGCTAAGGCCGAGGCCTCTGCAGACGCAGGACGGCCCGAATGACAAGGGCGGTAGGAGAGAGCCACGCTTTTTCTGGCTCAGGCACTAATTAGCTTCTGAGAACGAGGACGTCATCTACGACCTCGACGGGCCTCCATGCTTTTACTGTAAAGTGAGGTGACGGGACTCCACGATCCTGGAGCACTGCTCCCGTCAGCTCCAAGATCCCCGCTTTCTAAGACAAGGTCTTAGTACGCGTTGGAAACTTTTCTATTAAAGATCATGGGCCAAGTAATTGATCAAACCCGCGATATACACCCACATTCTAGCACCCACTTCTCTAGGACCACTCCCCAAATGGAATCACCAACAGGCGTTTCCACAGCGACGACCACCCGCACTCATGGGCAAACCATGTTCGGGGGGCCACGTGGGCGTAACGCTTCTGGGTCTGAAACGTCATCCAATCTGCGAGAAAACATCCTTTTCCATATTTTTGTTACATGTAAGTTCTGGTTTGTTCCTTTCATCTGGCGAGGAAACATAACAGTCTTTAGAAAATGATCTGTAAGGAGACGCACAGGTAAGCGCATTTCACAGAAGCCTTATGACTGCACACACACAGGCAGAGAGTAACAGAGGAGCTGGAGACTGACCTCTTTCCTGCGGCATTGGAGACTGGCTCAAGGCAGGATGGGAACTGGATTCTGACTGGCTCCCAGGTGGCTGAGGAGGCATCTGACTGCCTGGAAGACACAGGAGGGGAAGCGGGGCGGGAGCCCTTTGCGTTATTGCTGCGATTGTGTAAAACCAAGACAGCGACATTGACTTAATCTTTATGACTCACAAAAGGTGCAGCCCCACCAAGAAAAGACACTGTTCGAAAGTGTGGCATTCACCCTTTTCCGTAAAACAAAGACACATGCACGGCTGCGTTCAGGAAAAGACCTGGGGGAAGCTCAGTGTTTTGCTGAGTTCCCAAGCTCACCTGTGGTTGGAGTCACGCATGTCGGTGCAGTGACAGGAAATCCAGACCAGCGAAACTCAGTGCTCCTGGGTTTGTACCAGGCCCTAAGTGCACACGTGATGTCCAACAAGGTTCACTGGTCATATTTCATTCAACACAGCAACATCAACCATTTCTCAAAACCCGCTACGATTGTTAAACCAGAGATTTAACATAAACTTAGGAGAAAACATCTACTAAACAATTATTATAAAATGTATATTATCATAAAAGAAGGAAAATACTCTGCATCTCTTCGAACTTTATTGCTAACAAAGCCACAGCAGTGCTTGGGCTCTCTCTGATGTCCAGTCATTCGGTGTTTGCTTCGTTTCCCTTTTCAGACTAATGGAACTCCTCCGTTTGCATAACCAGTATTTAATGGCTCTTTGTTATGTGGTAGCCCTTAATCTGAGAATACGTATTGAAGGAAAAGATACTTATTATTTGACTAGTTAGAGACCAGGAATCACAGTGAGGCAGGATTTTGAAAATGAAGAATCATCCGAGGAACTGGATGATCTCAACCCATCTTCTGGCCCGGGGGCATATGTGCATCCGGAGTTCCAAAAACACTACAGAATAAAAAAGGCACTTGGACTCTATAGGCACCATCCCCACAGCACTGGCTCTCACGGCCTGGGGGCTATGCTATTTTACCTTCTAGCTGCCCCTTTGCTAACATATATTGTAAGGAAAGAAATGTACAGATACGCGCCCACCCACACACCCTCCTGCATGGCCCTCTGGCCTGGAGTCCGTGATCACACCAGACCAGGCTAACTGCTCGCCCGCAGAGGACCTACTTTCCTGC
This sequence comes from Galemys pyrenaicus, assembly GCA_019455555.1. NCBI lineage: Eukaryota > Metazoa > Chordata > Mammalia > Eulipotyphla > Talpidae > Galemys > Galemys pyrenaicus. The sequence continues at coordinate 1,795,278 of JAGFMF010011435.1, forward strand.
AGCTCCCATAATGCCAGAGCTGCCCAGGCCAACACAAGACATGAAGGTCCTCAGAGACCGCCCGTCCCGCCGTGAAGCCAGAGCCCAGTGTGGGGCGCCGAGCCACCGCCCGCTCGCGCTGCCAGCCCTGGCGTCGCTGCTGGGCCTGGGTGGAGGGCGAACAGCCCAGCACGGCCGAGCCCCCACAGTCTCTTGAACCACTGCTCGTTCTTAACTCTCGTAACGGGTCTGCCTGTGACAGCAGGGCAGGCAGGAAGGTGATCTCCCATTTAGGGACAGGTAATAAGCGTTATGAAATGTGACTACGAAAACTCTGAAGTTGGTTTTGGGAATAATTTAGGCCCCTCACTTTCAAATGGCAAAGCCTCCGAATGCACTCTGAGCGTCCACTCTCACACCCAGAAATCCAGGGGAACCGCCAGGAGTTGCTCTGACGTGACAGCCGCGACAGGAAGGAGACCTGGACGGACACCCAGGACGGCTGACCCATCGTCACGTCTTAGACATTCGCAGCTCGTCAGTATCAGCACCAAGTAACTAAATGTGGCATTCTGGAGCAGAGCGGTTTCAGGGGCGAACTGGCCCTCAACTCGGCGACCGGCACACCGGGCCCGTGCCCACTTGGAGTCACCCGCATCCCACGACCCACCCAGAAGCACCCGCCTCCAGCCCATTTAGACCGTCACAGCGGCCGAACTCAGACACTGGCTTTTGAAAACGTCACCGGGGAGTCAGCTGCAGTGAGGCAGTAAGTGTTTCCATCATGACGACGGCTTCTGCCTACAGACTGGGTTCAGAGACGCCTGACGGTAAAAACAAACAGTAATTCTAGTTAACACGGGCACCGCCACTTATCCCGTGCCCGCCCGAGGCTCTGCGCTGCTCTACATAATTTCAAGTACAAATAAAAAAGGCTGTAAGAAACCCATCTCATGAATTCATAAAACACCACCACATCCAAGCGGCACCACTGTCGGCCTGGTGCAGTTGGAAGGAATCTCTTTAAAGCAATGAGAACATTTGCTTTTCCAGTCAGCCCTTCAAAGAAACAAACAGAAGCCACGGGAAAGAGATTTGCCCAAACGGTTTCAAATTCTCCATTTTCCTTTATTCGGTCTTCCCATCCACAGTTTTGTAGTTCGTGAGAATTATCTTCGTCCTCTGTAAGCACAGGGATTAGCAGAGCCGTGGCAGATGACGACTCGGGAGGTGTCTGAGAAATCAGCGTGGGGGCCCACCTGGGTCCATGCTCCACGCTTATAAGACGGCCCAGAGCCCTTTGCTTCAAGTCAGTAACCATCTCCCAAACCGTGGGTTTTCATGACACACCTGTTTGCACTCCCTTTGTCAAAACTTTTGTTTCAAACTAAGTTTGGTAACTCTGTAAAGAGAACGGTGGCAGGACCAGGGGAGGACCCAAGTCCACCAGCAGCTTCAACACTGAAACCGAGACTGGAAGAAGCACCACGTTTCGTCCTCACCCATCACGACGTCAGTGCCACAGGAAACACCACAACGGGGAAACTGCTGACGGCTGTGCCCACAACTTCACACGTGTTTATCTTCCTGTGACCACACACCCAGTTTTGTGCAAAATGTTGGTGCAACTAAAGATGAATCATCGCCAGTCACCTGAATTTTCTACTCTTGACTTGAAACTCTCAGCACAAGTCTGTACTCTAGCTTCCCTAAAAACTTCTATTTTAAAATTAATTTTAGACCTAGAGAAAGGTGCAAGGCAAGTACAAGGCCTTTATACCTTTATACCCTCGGTGAGGTATAAATGCTGACGTCGCATGTGGCCACACGTAATTGTTAAGAGGACCCTGACGTGTCACGTAGCACTAACTCAGGTCTCAGCTGAGTTCCAGTCTTTTCCACTTATCTTTTTTTCTATTCTAGGATCTTACATGGACTTTCATCATTTCTCCTGGTCAACCCCAGGCTAAGAAAGCCCCTCAATCTTTCCTTTTATTTTATGATCTTGATGATCTCGAGTTGTAGGGATCAGTTACTTTGTAGAATGTTCCTCAATATGGTACAGCCTGATACTTTTTACAATTGAAATGAGGTTGCATTTTGGGAAGGGAACTGCAGGAAGGTCAGGACCGTCTCGGCATAGTCTATCAAGGTTGTCAAGATGCTGGTGAGGTTCACTTCCACGACGTGGTAGAGCTGGCGCCCACAAGTTCTCCTTTAGTCAGAAAGCAGTAAGTTGAGGAAGCTATTGTGTGGAAAGTCAGTCATCTTCCACCTACCTGTGAATTTTCTAACTTGTCTAAATAAATGCCCAACACTGGGACAGCTGATGGATTTTTGAAAGCTCATTTTTCACCCACCTGTTGCCACAAGGTGGAGAGCGGCTCTCCTTACTTCCCTGTATCTTAGTGCAAGTGTCTCTGAGCCGCCACTACGGAAGACTGACTCTAATGTTCAGCATTCTTTTCATCTGCTAAGAATCCCTCCCAGCGCTATTTCCTTGAGTGTTTTCACCATGACTGAGAATTGAATTTTATTAAAGGAGATTTATTTCCATTAAGTTATTGATGTGGGGCCTCCCTGGTGGCGCAGTGGGTTGGGCAGCGCACTATGAAGCAAACCGCAGCCACTGCAGCACGAGTTCGATCCCTGCTGCCGGCCAGGGAGGGG